>VXCM01003622.1:0-52647 GCA_014773175.1 Lucifuga dentata
TGGAGGAAAAAAAACTCAGCAACGTGAATCTTTCAAACACAACGCAGTGACACCGCTACACACACATGCTTGCACACCTGTACTGTGCACACTTGCACATAACAACACACACACAAACACACTTTTGCGGTCTCTGTTACTTTGTCTCAAATATACATATATAAACCTGTATAAACCCAGTCTAAAATAAGTATTCCTCTCTTGATGAAACACACATGCAGCATTCACACACATTATGTTTGTGTGTCTTTTGACTCTTGTTAAGGAAAAATTTTATTTACTGCTGATGATGATTTAGTGCTGGTTTAATGATGTTAAAATGATGTTTCTATTCTGGTCCTTTAAGGTCCTTTAAACTGATCTGGTCAGGAGACTTCTTGCAATGATTTATGTTGCTTGACCTTTGTCTGAACGCTTTGTACTTTTGTACATTTGTATTTTCCACATGCACTGCAAAAAAGATATATTTGTCAATCTATGTCTGTATAAAAAAGGAAGCGCACCTGACGACGAGACCATTATGAGCTAAGATGACATTTAACTGTTAGATGATAGAATCAAATAGCCTGTATGAGTCAAATCAGCCAGTCTGTAATCGAGCAAGGATAAAAGACAGAAGTTCCGCTCACCAACTTAGAGACACTAAGCAACAGAGAAAGACTTCTTGCGGGTGCGGTCCTCCCTCCTCTGCAGAGTAATTTTACAATAAAGATTTTCCTTCTTCTCATCCCAGTCAGTCTGAAATCATGTTATTTAACTAAGATTTCTACAACACTCTCAAACTTACAGGATCTGCTCAGTCAGAGTATCATGTATCTCTCAAATACATACAGTTGCAGTAAAAACACAAGTACAAAAAGAGGCATAACACATTCAAAACACACATGTAGTACACAGAAAGTTCCGTAACTCTTAAGAATACCTGGATGTGATGTGCATATTAAACACACATCTCTCAAATGTACACACTTGTGCACTCAAGTGCACACACAAAAGCACAAGCACACTTGCAGAAACTTCCCATTACTGATAACTAAGCCTTTATCATACGAGGAAAAAGAAAAAAAAAAAAACAGNAAAAAAAAAAAAACAGAACAGAGTCATAGAAAGTGGTGTGTGTGTGTGTGTGTGTTTTCGTGAATAAGGACTATGTACTTGCTTCAGAAGTTCATGCATGATTACCGGTATATCTTTTCATGCATCTGTCTATACATAAAATTCCCTCAATGCAGAGAAACTAACCTCGCTGCTCGATTTACCCAGAAAATGATTTAGTGCTTCCCAGTCCAGGAACGTAAATCTGGATCCTAACAGTTCCTGCCTCAGGGAGCCTGAAGCAGCATCTCGCTGTCCTGCTGCCAGATCAAGGGCTCAGATCCAGAACAGACAGAATGGAAAACACATCAAAGATGAGCTTTATGTCCATGGAGAATGAGAAGCACATTTCAGAAATGCATTTGGGAAGTTGTAAAACGAGATCAAACAATCAAAAAAAGAAAAAAAAGAAAAGCCTGTCTGGTGTGACTTTGGAAGTCACACACCCTCAAAAGCACAGCTACAGGAGAAGTACATTTTTGAGCTGAAAAGTAAACTTTTCACTGATATACCACAACAGGTACATAGTGGTACATCCACCATAAAGATGCTAATTAGTTTCTGTTCATTTAAAGTGAAAAACTGTACTGATTGAGCCTGAATTTCTCAACTGAAGATACAGTTATTGAGTTAGAGCACAGCGACCACAGATATGTTGCTGTTGCGGAAACTGATTGACAAGAACAATTTGTCTTCCCCTTCTGGCCTTTTCACAGGAACACATCTTATTATTGTTGGAAGTTTAGCCTCTACAGTCATATGTCCCCAACCACAGCTGCCTTGATACATATCAGTGCAACTTATGTCTGGGAACTCCCCCCTTTTTTTGATGTCCAAAGTTTTGGGGGATTTCTGGTATAGGTTATGCAAGCGTCGCTTAACATTTCCAACAATACCTGAAAGGGCAACAGCTACAAGAGCATCTGGTTAGATAATGACAGAAAAGACACGGTCCTGCTGTGCCCAGGACCGTTTAACACCGTCAACCTACAAACCCCTGAGCCTGTCTTTCACTGCAGGAAGTGGAGATGCTGTGTAACTATGCCAACTGGTGCCATGGACACGGCTTTCTTGAGTCATTCTGTGATCTATTTTAAACCTCCATGACCCTCCTGTCTTTATGACATTTTTGTAACATCCTGCTCTTGGATTTTGCACTGAGGGACTCGCTTTTTAAAAAAAAAAAATCTTGGAGCCAACAAGCCTCCTTATACATCTGTGACTTCTTTGATGCATTAAGTTGTTGATGTTTTAGGTTGAAGTTCTGCCATCAAAGTCACTTTGACAGGACTATCATGTTGAAGTTGGGTTGTTGAGCATGACACTGAATCATAAACTACTTCCAGTGAGCAGCCTAGCATGTTTCTTGGCTTTATGGTATTGACAAGCGCTTTTCCCTATTGATCTTATGCTTGAGAATCCATCCATCTTTTAAAAATCTGATCTCTATGCCCTGTTATCATGTGCAGTCACAGGAGGCTGGAGTGTATCCCAGAGCCGTGCAATACATAAATACTGTCCATTTACACACCAACAGGAGCTTTGACAAGAACATGATCCCTCACCAGCTTCCTACCTGAATACTGTCAACTGTATTTGATTGGGGGGGGGGGGNGGGGGGGGGCTTCTGCCACGCAAAATCATGTTGGAGCGGAGGAGATGACAGACGAGAGTGAGACACTCTACCGTAACCCGAAAAAAGTTAGCTGGCCAGTGTGGAAGTGTTTTGGATTCTGTAAAAAAGACAGGGTGTTGGTAGATATTGGTAGATGCCCCAGTCTGCAGGAAATGCCGATCGACAGTAACCACCAACCTGTTCACCCACCTTCACCTCCATCATCCTGCAGATTTCACCACGGTAGAGAGAGGAAGTAGCAGTTAGCTTGCTNCCTTCACCTCCATCATCCTGCAGATTTCACCACGGTAGAGAGAGGAAGTAGCAGTTAGCTTGCTAGTCCTGAAACGGGAAATGTTACATGAAGGTCTTAGTTGTGTTGTTAAAGCTAAGTTATTATGGCGTTGGACTTGACAGGATTTTCTCTCTCCTGGTTATTTGTTAGGCAGCATCAAAGCAGCGAGAGAGAGCCAGGGCTTCAGGTTAGCTAATGCTGTTTGAGTCAGTGAAGCTGTCAGCCTCTCTGCCCCGCTCCCTGCAAGTGATTTTGTTTCAGTTGACATATTGATGGCAGATGTTAGGCCATGTGGATCTTTTATCAGTTCAGCACAATAAACAAAGGTGAATTTGACTGAGAGCATTATTATTATTATTATTTTTAAATTTTCTATAGATATCACGATAATATGGTTATCGTGATATCTTTTGGCCACGATAATCGTGGAGTGAAAATCTGATATCTGACAGCCCTAGATGGGCCCAAATCAATGATGCTTGTATAACCTGCCAGAAAGCCCCAAGGTTTGACAACAAAAAAAGGGGGAGTCCCCAGACAGAGAGTGTACTGAGATGGATCAGGGCAGCTGTGGCAGGTGACACATGAATGTGGTATCCAGAGCAGAGGCTAAGCTTCCAACAATAATAAGGCTTGTTCCTGTTAAAAGGCCAGAAGGGGGACAGTCATTACTCCTATGAATCAGTTTCCACCACAGTAAAAGCTCTGCGGTTTCTCTGGCATCTTGCTGATGAAATTCTTTTTTTTTTTTTTTTTTTTTTTTTTTTAAATTAACTGAGGGTTGCAGTTTCAAATGAAGAAAAACAGTTTCAAAGTAAAAGCACGGACCTTCAGTTAATTCATTAAAGGAGCATACCACCCATTTTGCATGTTTAAGCCTAATATACTCAATTTCCTTACACATAAGATTACTGACAGTCATTTCCCAAAACATACTACTGGAACGGTGAATTAAAAAATGTTTTTCCTGCCTTCCAGACCGCCACTGGTTTCAGTTCATTCTGGTATACTATTAAAATCAACTTGTTGATACTTGAAACGTTCTTGGCNCCACTGGTTTCAGTTCATTCTGGTATACTATTAAAATCAACTTGTTGATACTTGAAACGTTCTTGGCATAGATAATCCATCATCGTGAACAAGATGTGTATTCAGTTTTTTTTCGAAGTTTTGTAATTTTAGCTTTTAAGCGCAATAAAAAGCGCGGAGTGAATGTATGTCTCCACTGGGGAATATAGTCCCAAAACAAAGACATGCGCTTATCAAAACATTTAAACGACCGTGACTTCAGAAGGCTGTGTAACTATTAGCAGATGAAACATCGATTTTTAAGATGGGTGTATCGCTTGAATATTTGATTTTGAAAGATTAAGAGATTTTGCAAAATATCAGGAAAGCTGAAATACAGTTTTATTCTTTGGGAAATGATTGTAATGTAACGTATGAAAACTGAATATATTAGGCTCAAACATATCACCCAAAATGGATGGTATGGTCCTTTAAAACTTCAGAATAAGGGTTTTTAGATGGCATCATGGTTTTGTCAAACATGGTTTCACAAAGCTTTGACATTGGAGAGAAAAAATCCCACTTCACTGCTTTTTTCTTTGCTTTCAGACCATCCAGAGTTTTTAACAACACAGATGAGCAGCATTGCAGACAAACACCAGAATCAAAAGTTCTTTAACCGCCAAGAAGAAAAAACAAACACGGGCTTTTCTTCTGGATGACAAGCATGTGGAGACAATGTAAAAATTTGTTGACATTGTTTCTCAATCTGTTGTTTTGGGGATATCCAATTCCTATACATGGCGAAAACAATACATGGAGTCAAACTTTGTCTCCAAGTGCATAATCAGATTTTGCTTCAGTTCTGTTTATTCTATATGAAACTTTCCAAGCTGGTGAGTCACCAAAACAAAATTCTAATCAGAAATGAAAGTGATGTAGTTTGAGCGCTGCAGCCCAACAAACTTTGAAACTCTTCTCGCTGGCCGGCAGCCATCAGATAAGACTTTTATCTCAGATCTTTGTTGATACAAATCATGGAGTGATGCCCCTGCATTCAACACTCCAAAACATGAGCAAACGCCTGCCACATGTACTATGATCTTATCTGTCTCTGTTGGTGGATAAAACCCCTTTTTCTGTCCGTTTCCTTTTCTCCTCCTTCCTAAATCAGTACTGATTGAGAAGTTCTGAAACTAGCATAGAAAGATCTAAGTCAGAGGTGGTTGTAAATTTTTCAAGATAATCTCCATCCAACATGAAACACCCACTTTTAAATCTGTACTTTACTTGGCTGATCAAAAGATCCTCATCTGACGCAAAACAGGGTCCAGCTAAAGCCTTTTTCAGATGAAGTGCTGAGCTTCTTCAGAACCACAATCACAGATATCAGCCGGCATCTTCTACAACTCACAGACCTGTAGTTCAAAATAATGCAGTTTCTATGCATTTTCTCAAGTGTCAGGTTCAATATGTATCAATCACGCAGCTCTTTTTAAGTCTTACTCCTTCAAGCATTGACTTCCAGTGGCCTGCTGACCCTGGCAGTGATTTTGTTTAGTTTTCCCAGGTTTTACACACTTCACTCAGCAGCCAGCCCATGTAGTACCCCTCTCCACTGGAGGACTCCGACTGAGAGGGAGTCAAGTGGCTTGAACAGCTCTACTCAGCTCTCAGCGGGTACACAGTGCACAACACGAGCTTTAAAGGACCATACCGGCAATCGTGCATGTTTGAACCCAACATATACAATCCACATATGTTACGTTACTGATAACCAATTTCTAAAATGTAAAACCGTATTTTAGTTTTCCTGTTATTTTTTCAAATCCCCTAATCTTTCTACATCAAACATTCAGGTGATATGCCCACCTTAAAATTCAATGTTTTGCCTTACATTTATGCACAATTGTAGAAGGGATGGATATTTTCATTTCTCTGTAAAAGCTGTCTATATAGCTGTCTTATATTCCCTGGCAGAAACATACATTGTCTTCTGTGCTCTATGTATTGGATCAGTTAAATAAAGTTACTTCAAAAAAAAAAAAAAAAAANAAAAAAAAAAAAAAAAAAACTAACAGACACGTTATTCACTGTGATGGATTATGTATCTCAAGCATGTTTCAAGTCTCCATAAATTGATTTTAATAGCATACTGGCAACCAATGGCAGTCTGGAAGGTAGGGAAAAAAATTCTGAAATTTAATGCTAAAGCAATATAACAAATATACAGACTGTATATATTAGGTTTAAACATGATTGCCAGAATGGTCCTTTAAAGGCTCATAGTCATTAAGGTAGTTATGTAGTGTCTTTCTATCTGACAAAGATAAAATTTAACCTTTTTTCATGTCATTTTCTGGTAAATTTCCACTGTTTTATATTATTTTAACCATATCCAATGCACACACATACACACACATCCATCCTTCCCACAGGTGCTTCTATGCGAGCGTCACACAATTATCATCACAATAGCAGCACTACCGTTTACGATGAGACACAATGATACAATACAGCCAGGAAAACAACAATCTCAAACACACAAACACACACACACACACACACACACACGGCAGGAAACAGCAGTGCCACATACAGATTGTACAGCAGGGGGGTTGTACTCCATAACAGGAAAGGCTTGGACAATTGGGGGAGGTTTACTCACAGCAGACTCAGAGACAGAGACAGACTGTCCTGTCTGATCGTTCTGCTTTTTTGTCCTAAAGCAATACAGCAGAAGTAACTCCCTTATGGCAGAACCAGCTGATTTAGTTCTAAACTATAAGACTATGGACTCAAGATTACAATGATTCAAAGAAAATTATTATTAATCTTGACTGAATGAACAAATTTCAAAATTACTAACTGTAAATGTCAGAAGAGCACAAATGTGCTACAAGGATAACTTCCATTGTCGTCCCCTTCCTGGCTGAATGCCAAACAATGTTTGGAGCTTCAATGACCACCAAACATTCTACAAGAACCCCTGAAACTTCAAAGATAAAGGTCCCTGGCTCCCAGAACACCTAAAAGGAACCAGAACCTCCTCAAAGACCACCAAAACTGTTAGAACGGTCCCTGAAAACTCAGTCAATACCTCCCGGAACCACCAATTTGACCACTGAAACTTGGTAGAACTTCCTCACAAAACCAAGAAAGGACCCTGGAAGAACTTTCCTTAATCCATAATCAAGGACCAGTATAATTCCCTAAATCCTCCCATGAAACCCTTCATTGATCCCCTGATCCCCTAGAGAACCAAGAAACTAATTTTTGCAATAAACATCAGCAGGATCCTCCTAGAAGTCCTTAAGAACCCCTGGAACCTCCTTGAATTCTCAAGGACCTCCTGGAACCTCCCAAGAGACCAATTTAGAAACCAGTAATTTAGAAATTATAGAGCAGGATCTGTCACTGACCTGTCTTCATCTGCTCTGTTTATACTTCCTTCTGTTCTGCCCTTACTTGCCTGAAGTACAGAGGCACAATATTTAAAGTATGATATCAAGGATAGCAACTATGTTAAATGGAAATTCATATTTTGAACAGTAATATTCACTGTAAACTTTGCTGTAAATTAAGGGCTCAATGCTTATCTATACAAAAAAAAAAAAAAAAAAAAANAAAAAAAAAAAAATCACTGTTTTTGCATAAGCTTATAAATACACCAATACTGTATATTTGATAGGCAAATATTGATCGATAATATTGGCTTGTATAATCGTATATATGTGGTAAAGATGTCAACAGAGGACACAGAGGAAGTTAAATAGAATAAATCACAAATACACCACTTTTGCCACCTCTTTGTGACTCCAGCCAACAGACAATATTTAACATCCATTTCCTCATAATGACCGGTTTTCTCTGGTGTTCCGGTAAAGTTTCTTTCCTTTTCTCCCCTGAGCGTCACGAAGTATCAAGTGACGCGTCAAACACATTCAGAAATATCAGAATAAAACTTTATCCAAACTCACCGGGTAAAACTTTGTGTCCTGTGATGTTTCTGTGATGTCTCAGTTATTCCACAGCAGCTGACACGCAGATAGGGTCGTGGACGTGGCGTGGTGGATTGCAGAGACGGTCCGTAGTCGGTTCACCTGAAGGATCCACGCGTTATAAACAAACGGAGCACATGTGGGCAGGGACGCTCCTTCACCGTTAATTAATGCGTCCCCCTGATGTTGCCTTCAAGAGCTACTGGTAAAGTCTGTTATCCAAGCTCTTAATAGGACTGACAGCGATGTGAATATTATTTCAATGTTTCTGATGAAACAGAAAGACGTATTTAAAGCAAAGCCTACGTGTTTACATGAGAATCAGTTTGAAAGTCTGACTAATTGAAAAAAAAAAAAAGCTGGTTAGATTGGTTAGATGGGTGAACAATGGTGCTAACAAAATTATGAAGTGTGGTCTAATTTTAAAAGAGAAAGGAGAGAGTTAACAAAAAGGGGTCTCATTTTGTTGTATTGAAACATATAGGTTTTATGAAATAAGAAACTGGTTCAGAAATGGGGCAAGATTAAAACCAGCCATCTTGATTAGAAATGAACACTCACTGTAGGCGTCATATACTTTTAAAGAAAAGCTGTCACAAGCAGGTAAAAAATAAAGTGTGTATTGTTGGTGTAGGGTATGTATTTTTTTNTTTTTTTTTTTTTTTTTGAGAAAGTATATTTCCGAGAGCAATTAAAGTCAACATTCATGCATGACGGACAGTCTTGCCATTATTTTAAGCACTAGCGCGCCCCCATGTGGAAATATATTGTAAATGCAATCTTAGGAGTCGAAGGAAATGTGTCTGCTTCTCGGCTTCTCTGTGTCAAAGAACAGTAAGAACATCACATGATGATCATATATAAGAACTTTATTATGATGAATCTATAGAATAAAATATTTTTTTTCATAATACGATGATAACGATTTTGTAATTAAACCTTTTCTAAATACACTGTTGCAGGTTAGATTGTGGTATAGACAACAGATTCAGACATTCGTAGTGAGTTTAATAAAGAAACAGACAGAGCAGAAGTATGATAATAACAGGACCTTTAACAATATCATACACAAATAGAGTATATAAAAGTGTATAAAGATACTTTTGGTTATTTCTTGGTCTTTAACATGGAAAAAAAACAGAAAAGCATGAGGACATTTAAAGAAGATGGAAAGTCACCTTCTAAACACTAGCTTGAGGTCAGAAGGTGAAGAGGGTGGATCCTTCAGAACATTTTTGCCTCTCTTATATTTTCTTTCTGTCCTAAAAATGATGTGTATAATTTGCTAATATGCTGGCTCAGGCAAGAGAAAGTATGACAGAGCGAGCGAGCGAGAGAGAGAGAGAGAAGCTCAAAGCATCAGGAAGGTTTTTTTTTTTTACCAGTATAATAAANGAGAGAGAGAGAGAGAAGCTCAAAGCATCAGGAAGGTTTTTTTTTTTTACCAGTATAATAAATTCTGTATATTCAGCTACAGTTTATGACTTTCTCTCCTTAGAAATGACTTCAACTTAAGGATGTCCACTCTGACATGGATGTGGCAATGAAAATGTGTCTACATTCAAATGATCGAGTCAGATAACAGATCTGCTCTTGCATGATTATCTATCATTTACCAAAAATTACTTTGCTATAAAATTCAAATTACTGTACATATTAATATACATATTAATATAAACTGGACGGTACTGAACTGATGATCTGCTGAGATTTGAAAGCATTTAGCAGAATAATGGTTTATGATAGCACCTTGTGTGTTTTGACAATGAAAAGAGGTAGACAGACATGTTAGACACATACTAATTCTACTCGATTACTTGATCCTATAGTGTATACAAGAAGGATTAATGTAGGCAAAAATATACTTCGATATCCAGTTTGTATTATATTTGTTGACACAAATACAACAAAGTCCCTAATCTAGACTATTATATAAAACTTGTTTTAGTCACTTAATAGAAAAGTTAGGAATTGGCCTCCAAATAAAGTATGACCCAATCATATGAATACATTTTTATGAATAAAGAATTAAAGTATTAATTCTCTGACATTCTCTGCCACCAATCACATTATACATTGGGAGATACATTCAGGGCGGTGATGATGTTGTGTGACGTATTTGGTGAATTAAATGCAATGACTTTGGTGAACACATGGGCAAATTAAAGGGATTTATTCCTCCCTGTCATCCTACTTGTTCATATATAAACTCTCACAATATGTCAGGAATGCAAGAGTCTAACAAACATCCATCCATTATCTATGCCCATTTATTCTAATCAGGGTCATGGGAGGCTGGAGCCTATCCCCGCAGTCACTGGGTGACAGGCAGGGTACATCTGGACAGGTCGCCAGCCTATTACAAGGTTCACACACAAACTCATTCACACCTACAGTCAGTTTAGAGTTTCAAATTCACCTAACTTGCACATCTCTGGGAAAACCCACGCATACACGGGGAGAACATGCAAACTCCACACAGAAAAGACCTGGTGGGATTCGAACCCAGGACCTTCTTGCTCTGAGGCAACAGAGCTAACCACCAAGCCACCTGCCACCCTTCTAAGGAGCGTATGTGTTCCTTATAAAATAGTACAGGCAGAAGGATATTTGGCAGTGAAGACTTTGTTCTCCATTCCATAGACAAAGAAGCTGTAGTCTTTTCCATTGTAGTCGTAATGAGCGTGAGTCAGCGGCACCAGCTCGATGGTCTGACGCTGCAGAGATTCAAAAGGCCGGACGTGACGTTTGCATCGCTCGCTAACTGAAGAGCTTGTTTTTTGAGCTTGTTTTACACGACAATCTTTCCGTGGAAACTTAATCAGGTTTTAGTTGATACTGAATGTTCTGCAGATTTGTTATTAAATATTCAGCAGGAATGTATGGAAGATTATAAGGGACACAATTAAAATAAAAATAAAAATAGAGAGAAATAACTAAAAAAAACTGTATTCTAAAAAAAAACTGTACTCTATAAAACTGTACTGTGATTTGATTGTAATGTGGCATGAAAAATTAATGTCACAATGAAAAACAATTCAATAATTCAAACGAAAAAAATAAAGAGTTTGCACTACATCATATGTTTAATACTTAATTATGACACAGTAAAAACATGTATGGAAATGAAATACAAATGAAAACATGTATTGTATTTCACAAATGTGTATTATATTTCACTCTTTTTTTTATATTTTATTTTAATTGTGTCCCTTACAATCTTCCATAGGAATGTTTGTCCAAAAAAAAAAAAAAAAAAAAAAAAAGTAGAGTAAATAATCATTTTTGGTTACGGTTCAATTTGTTATAGTTTTGTGTCAGAAATCCTTCTGCATGCATCACTTTTTAAAAACTAAATAGTTTAATTCATGATGAGGGTGATGTGAAGGTTAAGTTTCAAAGTAAAAGTTTAAAATTTTAATTTTAAGAAATTACAACCATTGTAATTTATCAAAAACCCAACACTGAAATCCCATTGGAAATCTGCAGGAAATTTGGGTTAAGTTCAAGTTGTTCTACAAAAAATACTTGGATATCTACAGTATAGTAAAGACTTGATAACTACAAATCCTGAACTTTGAACTGTTTAGTTTAATTTTGTATCTGCTGCAACATAACAAGTTTGTGAGCATGAATGTGTGTGTGTGTGTTTGTTTCTCTATACCTGTTGCAAGATGCGGCTGGTGGAAGTGAAGCGGTTGAGGTGTTCGTTGATGAATTTCGAGGAAACACTGCAGATTTCTTCATCAGGGAAACCCTGGATAGGGTACACCTGGGAGGAGCAGGAGGAGAAATCAAACACACCTGCAGATGCTCCTGTCTTACAGGCAATATGCTGGCTCAGTTTGTTGTAGATTGTAAAAGAATATTTTAGGATTAAGCAAGATGAGAAGAGTGTGGATGTGGATGACACAGCAGACAAGAAAAATGTGACAAAACAGAGAGAAAGAAGAGAGTTTCAGGTCCCTGTGTATCTCAATTTTTGATGTTAATGGAAGAATAAAAGATCCCGTTGGTCCTGAAACAGATGATTCAGAGTGAAAGAAGAGGAGTTTTAATTTATTTCTTTATTTTTACCAGCACATTCTCGTCGATGAAGAAAGGGTCTCCTGTCACCTTCTCAAACTTCTTGTCAGGGAAATCAGGCTGACGGTCTGGAATGTAATCAGTTATGTTGTTCTTCCTACACACACACACAGAGAGAGAGAGAGAGAGAGAGAGAGAGAGAGAGAGAGAGAGAGAGAGAGAGNACACACACACACAGAGAGAGAGAGAGAGAGAGAGAGAGAGAGAGAGAGCGAGAGAGAGAGAAAGAAAATGAGATAAAGACAAAAGGAGATTCAGATTCAATCTGAGTAGGGATGTGTGTGTGTGGGGTTTTGACATACCATGTGACAGTGAGCTGGATGAAATGCAGCAGGTTTTGGCTGCCCTGGCAGACGGAGCAGGTCCGGTGGCCTTGGCCGTGACAGAAAGTACACCTGTGCAGAAAGACAGACAGAAAACAGAAAGAACTTAAAACTCCATTTAGCCACTTCACGTCTACTTCTGAACAGATGCTGCATAAATTTAGAGAAACAACAGGAAGAGCTGCCATGACTGATACTCATGTGACACACACACACACACACACAAACTCATTCAAGAGTTTCCAATTCATCTAACCTGCATGTCTTTGGAGGAAAGCAGAGGAAACCCACAAAGACACAGTGAGAACATGCAAACTCCACACGGAAAGGACCGAGTCAGACTCAAACCCAGGACCTTCTTGCTGTGAGGCAACGATGCTAACAACCAAGCCGCCGTGTCACCCAGATCAAAACATGTAAAAAAAATAAAATGTAACTGCTGTCCAGTAAATTTATAAGTCAAATCTTCATAACAGAATACAGATTAATTTATTTTGTAAATCTATACTATCCTATCGCCAACTACAGCATAATCACATAACACAGCTGCATTAGCGCCCCCTGCTGTCAGCAATGTGTTTGCTCCACAGCTCTGCTCTACAGCGCTACTAGTGGTCAAAATTGTAGGGCAAAGGGAGTAACTCTAATCAACTTCCTGCTGAAGTTTCCTCTTTTCAGTATTAGTTATGTGTCCCAAAGTCTGAGTCAAAAGTCCCAGTCTGCCCTCTCACCTCCTATGGCCTCTCCCACCACAAGTACCACAACGTGTCCTCCTGGGTCCTGCACGCCTGGAATGCCCAGGGCGTGTGTGGCGCCCGTGGCCATGACACCTTATACAACGTACCTGCAAGATGGAGAATGATATTCAGAGAGACAGGCGGAAAAGAAAGAGTCCTCTCACCTCTTGTGACCCCGGCCACGACAGCTGGTGCAGCGCTTGTTGCTGGAGCGGCCATGACCATGACAAAATGTACAACGCTTCTGCAAAATAGAAATGAAGGTCTGGCTGACATGTTCACAAAGCGGCTTCATTTCCATGTTTTGTTTTTGTTTTTTTTCCCTGAGAGCGTAGCATGTTCTTCATGTTTGATTTCAATTTACACACATAACTCATGAGTTTGTCTTAATGATAGAAAATGGGAATTTCTTGTTTGTCAACTTTTCATAACTGCAAATTTGTCAAATTTGTTTCGCTGTTCTGTTTATAATTATGTAAACAAAAATCTGAGAGCATTATAAGATATTAATGACTTAAAGTGTTACATTAAAAAAAACCTAAATCATATTTGGATCACAGAAAAACCTTTAAAGTTACGCTGAAGCTGAACTCTGCTGATACAAAACCAGGTGAAATTAGTTTGTAGCAGTTGGTAAGACTTTAATATAAAAACAGTTTGATCTCATTCATCCAAATTACAAAGTGAAGACAGTGAAAAGAGAGGAGTAAAATCAAATCCTTCATCCAGCTAAATATAGCATACAAAAATGCTCAAAAAACATGATAAACTGAAAAAAGCAGATAAACTGGAAAAAAAAAACAAACAAAAAAAAACAGAACTAAATCTACCTTGTACCCGATGTGTATATATGCAGGGTAAAAATGAATTAACATGTTATGCTTTATTATTTGTAATTCAAAATGTCTAGAATAAATACTGTAAGTACATATTATCTTTTATTATTGTATCACTTTATATCCATATAATATTATGTTAATTTTTTTTCTGCCAGGTGCTGAGACAAAGAAATTTACAAAGGGTTCCAAGTTTCATAGTGTAGTAGCTTTGCCTTTTCATCTCAATTATATATAATGGTGCAAAGGAACATGAAAAAACATAAAGTAGCAGGAATTCATGGACCATCTCTCCTTATGTGTGTATCTATACTGTCAAATGGCTGTGGCTTAGCTGTCAACTTGTAAAATTCTCTGACTAAATCTACATATTGAACTTTGACATTTGCCTTCTGTCACTTTTTCTCCTATTATTCCCAAATATTTAATAAATGAAAAATGTGATAAAAACAAAAAAATCTCACCATGCCTCTGCCATGACAGTGAGTACAGCGAGTTCTGCCGCAGCCGTTGCACTTGTGACACAACTAAAATGCACATGCACACACACACACACACACACACACACACACACACACACACACACACACAGCATACATGCATGTTAGTTTGATACAGAGAATATACTGTAATAATGTAGGAAATAACAGTAGAACCAAGGAAAATACAGTCTGTAAAAAAAGAAAAAAAGAAAAGAAAGCTCAGGGAAAGTGCATCCTGCATATTATTCATAATCATCTAATGTAATGTAATGGTTTACACCAAAATCTTTCTACAGCTAAATTAAAGTAAATGTGATGAGCTCTACCTTTACGAAGGAGGAGTGTGGCACACGGACTTTCTCTACCACGTCAGTGAATCTTTGAGGCAATGACACAGGGACGTCCCACGGTGGGGGACTCATACCGTACTGAGGACCATCAACTGCCTGTCCTGCATAACAAAAAAACATATAAAACAAGGTTTACAAAAAAAGTTGAAGTATTGGGACAGAAACATATTGTGTAGAATGTAAATGATTATACTGTAACATAGACAGAAATGGCAGCAGTGTGCTGAGGGCAAAACCGGAATGGACATTTTTTTTTTTTTGCTGTTTATGGGCTAATGCAACAAATGCTGAACTGAGAAAGCTAATATACGTACATAAGAGACACATCAAATTTAGTTTACCGGCCATCAGAAGCACCATTCAGCATGTAAAAACATCTGCATAAAGGCTTTTGTGGTGTAGAGGGCACCAAGCAAAGTCAAGGAAACTGGCTTTTATGACTTTGCATGGGCCAATTTCTGGAAACTTTAAGTTTGAAATGTAAAGTTGGTGGAGTTTGGGCATTTGTAACAACTGTCCATGTAGCCTACACCTAGCTAAACCCTAATGACTACTAATAGTTAACTTAGCTTCTTTGAAAATGGTGCAACCCACAGGGTCTAACAGACCAATTTTCTTTTTCTAATGTTTCTTTTATCGCTTGATATGGGGGAAGTGCAATACGAAATCAGCAAAGTCTCTTTTAAAAGTGAGTTGAGTCTGCACACTACAATGACATGCTAACCTTCAAAATATTAATCCGAAGACATATTAGGTAAGATTCATATGTTAAAAGCTTTTTTCAGCACCAGTTTGATTTGCTTTGGGTAACCACTAAAGACGTAGTTTACTAAACGTAACCTAATTCTATCTGGATCGTGTGTTTGCTTCAGAACTAGTTTGGATTGTGTTCACACCACAAACAAGCCAAAGTTCATTTGTGACCTGACACCAAGACAGACACCGAGATTGTTTCCTCAACAGGGTTTCAGCGAGGTTGTTTGGTCCACACCCCGTCTGGTTTGTAGTTATGGTTAATATAAAGAACCAGTAGTTTTAGCTCGGTGCAAAGATTTACCATGGTAGGGTTCAAACTGCCAGGCGCTGGTTCTGGTCTCGGTGCAGGTCTCCAGTCGATACTTCAGAAAAAAAAAACAAAATCAGAAAACACACCTGAGTGAGATGAGCTCGATCTCAGATTCAGAGTCAGATCAACAGATTCCGATTGATTTTGTAAAGTTTAAACCCCATTTTTACTTGAGATTGGAATATCATGAGTTTTATCAACACTAGCATCCCAAAGAAAGATTCCTGGGATTTGATGTGGGAAACTTCCTGAGCAAACTTTCAGTAACAAGTGACCCCAGAAAATTTCACTGATTCCAGAAAACACAGCCCTTCAAATAAACAGTTAGGAAAAAACATGACATCACAGTTTGAGGAATTACACTGAAGCATATCTACATTACAACACATCCGTCCATACAGGCTCCTACCCTGTACACAGTGATGGGTTTGAGCTCCTTGAAGGTGAGGTTCCTGGCAGGTTTCGAGCTGTACCTCCATTTTGATTCCACAAATTTGAGCAGGGCATCTCTGGCCACATCCTCTGACACTGTGGGGACCCTGGAGGGGTGAAACACACACAAACGCAGACATACACACAACCATATACATATTTTATCTTTGGTTCATATATTTTATGTCTCAAATCTACAGAGCTTTTAGTCTTTGTTAGTTTATTGTTTTGCAGACAAAGACAATGACTAGTTGATAATGAAGGGTGTCTAGCAGCTTAAAAATTAGACATTTTAGATAAGAGCTGTGGAGGAGTGGTGGAGAAACAGAGCTTTACTGTTGAATATATATTCATCCAATGGACAAAACCACCACTCCAGTTTGATGCTAGTGTTGCTAATATGTCTGCTAAATGTGTTAAAAGTCATTGTAAAACATCCAGTCATTTGTTTTAATGTCTTCTAACACCAAAAATCGATACATGCATCTGGAAGATAAAGCAAAGAATCATCTGCAAAGCAGTAAATACATAAAAAGTGGATTGTGTGTGAGTTTGTGTGTTACCTGACATTGGGCACCAAAGTGTTCTTGTCGAGCTCAGGCTGGGGGTTATAGGCAGGTGGAGGTGGGTATAATGGGTTGTCCTCTAGATTCAGACACACACACACACACACACACACACACACACACACACAGAGAGAGAGAGAGAGAGAGAAAATCATTAAATTAAAGAGAGGAAAGAAGCTATGGAGTGGAGGGGAGAGGAGGAGAGGAGAGGAGAGGAGAGGAGAGGAGACGAGACGAGACGAGACACACCTTCTCCAGTATGGCCCTGGTAGCCATGTATATTGTCCAGCCAGCCAGGTGGGGGAGCTGAAGGTCCCTCCTCAGGTATGTTTGGATCAAATACACCTAAGAAGATATTTTTAGAAATTATAATCTTTTAACAAAATGTTTTCCCCCCTTTTCCACATTGTATGTCAATTGTTTTTTCTCTGTCTCACTGAATACACACTTTAAGGTAGTAAGACAAAGGAATCATCCTTCCTCGCTTAGAGGAATGAAAAACAAGGTTCAAATTAGCCCTTTGGGACTTTCCCTTCCTTCCTCTTTTGCTTCATTTCCTTCCTCCAGTTCAGCATCAAACCTTCTTTCTGCTACTGTCCCTGTCAGTGTGAAGATTGAACACAAATATTTTCAGTTTTCATTTTAGGATTTTATGTTGTCTTATACCCTTAATTGTAAAATATGTTTTGATGTGATACAAGTTTTTTTTTTTTTTTTTTNTTTTTTTTTTTTTTTTGGTTTTGTGCATGGCATCACAACTGGGCTAAGGACACAGCTGTGTTGATCAACAATTTTATTTTTTAAAAACCATAATCTAAAATATTTTACTCTTCAGTCTTTTACATTTTAAGTGATTGGCAGCATCGTTTTAAAGCTATTTGGAGTATGATACGGGTGTGGCTTCCATACATGTGGATGTATAGAATGTAAAGAATGGCAGAGGGCTGCTGTGGAATGACTGAAAATCACAGAAAACATACTAGACTTCATGGCTCTCAGCTTAGCAAACAATCTCTCCATGGGTGTGGTACAGCAGACAGACCACACCCATCCAGTACATCATGAAGTTTTGAAGGCTTAAACAAATTTCATAAGGTATATTGTGTGTGCGTGTCGTGTGTGTGTGCGTGTATGTAAATGTGACATTGTACAGAGCACACCTTGAAGGTCACAGCTTAGCAGCAAATCTCTAGTGTAATGACTTTCAAGGCATGCTCGACTTATCACATGGTTCATATGAATGATTAAAGGATCGTACCACCCATTTTGCATGTTTGAGCCTAATATATTCAATTTTCATACACATAAGGTTACTGACAATCATTTCCCAAAGGATAAAACCTGATATTCTGCAAACTCTCTTAATCTTTCAAAATCAAATATTCAAGTGATACACCCACCATAAAAATCCATGTTTCTCCTGCTAATAGTTACACAGCCTTATGAAGTCATGGTCATTTAAATTTTTCGATAAACGCAGGTCTTCTTTTAGGACTGTATTCCCTGGTGGAGACATACATTCACTCTGTACTTTTTTAGTGTGCTTAAACGTTAAAATTATGTAATTTCAAAAAAAAAAAAAAAACNAAAAAAAAAAAAAAAACAACAAAAAAAACCTGAATACACGTGTTGTTCGCAATGATGGATTATCTATCCCAAGAACGTTCTGGAAGGTAGGAAAAACATTTTTTTAACTCACCATTCCAGTAGTATGCTTTGGGAAATGATTGTGNTCTGGAAGGTAGGAAAAACATTTTTTTAACTCACCATTCCAGTAGTATGCTTTGGGAAATGATTGTGTAAACTTACGTGTATGAAAATGGAATATATTAGGCTTAAACATGCAAAATGGGTGGTATGTTCTTTTAAGACATCACAAGAAATTGTGGTTGTTAAAAAACAAAGCAATTTGAGGGATGTAAAAACTTCAGGTAGCAGCATTCTGTCTACAACAACAGATAAAGGAGAAGCTCAGAATAAAACCACACCTCCAATATTTGAATTTTTTAATGTTATGTACATAAAATGGATTACTGGTTTTAACAGACAGGTCCATTGTGTTTAAGGATTCGCAGAGATCATACTAAATTATTATAGATTCTGGAAGCCTTTTACAAATAGATTTTCTTTTAAATTCAAAAACGCCCTTTGTGCTAATAGAAAGACAACTGTTCCTTGCATAATTCTAAGATCACTGGTGTCAGTCAATGCAAACCTAAATTACAGTGAGTAGTATGTTTTTTGCAACATATTTGTATTACTGGTGGAGTTCAGTTTGGTCCAGTCAAAGATTAAGTGGGCCTAAGTGGGTGGATATTATGCACATGAAGGGTCCTGCTGAGGAAATACAACATTAAGAGAGTGAGGAGGGCATAAGGAGGTGAAAAATTGAGATGACTAGAGATTCCCAAGATGGAAACGCCTCACCAACATGCAAGGATCCTGCCACGGCTGTCATTACGCCCACATAATGTAATGACTGGCCCGAAGGAGGTACTATAATAAAAACTCACTGATGCTGATTGGCCAATGGGCTGCTTGCATCATCTATAACTGCGCTCATCACTTTGCAGAGTTCAATATTTAGTATCAAGAAGCACCAAACCTCTCTTGTTAAACAGCCAAACAGTAATGGCAGAACCATTTTCATTTTAAAATGTTTTAACCTTATTTATCACGTCGTCTTTAATGTGCCCATTTTTAACTACAGCAAAAGGCAGGAGCTGACAGAGGTCGATGCAATTTTGGTACGGGGCCAGAACAGTGAATTTATTAGTTGAAACTGAAAATAGAATTTGATAACAAAAGAAAATATATATTGTCATTGAAAAAAAAAAACTGGTTGAAAGTTCAAACAATGTCATCAAACAAAATTTTTATTTCATTTTGATTTTTTTTTCATGTCAAATTTTATTTTCAGTTTCAATATTTTTTTCCGGTTTCACCTCTCTCTCTCTCAGTTTCAATTCACTGTCACTCTTTTGGCGTCAAAAATCTATGTAGATTTTTTTATGTCAAATTTTATTTTCAGCACCAATTTTTTTTTTTTTCAGCTTCAATTGAAAAAGTCACTGTTCTGGATCCTTATTCAGCAACAACAGCATCACAAATAACCTCACAAAATATCAAATAAATCATGTTTTTCACCATAATGTAACATTATGTAAATGTACATAAGTGCTTTGACTGAGACGCCTCTGGAACAACATGGAGCTGTTTAGCATGTGCGTCTCTTAGCAATCCAACAACAACTAGACCCTGCTCCAGCTTTTCATTACTACCTTTGTCAAGCTTGAAGTACAAGGCAGATAAAAATACAAGTCAATGCACTTATGTCACGCTGTACACAATAACTCTGGCCGACAGATAAAAATATCAGCGAGAAGGTGTTTCCCCCAAAAAGACCTGGACAGAAATGGACAGTGTGTGAGAACAACGTACAGTAAAGGAAGTTAGAAGGGAGGGCGACAGAAACTCATTAAGACATCCAAAAATAAAGAGAGAGAGAGAGAGAGAGAGAGAGAGAGAGAGAGAGAGAGAGAATAAGGCTGAGTTAAGAAAGGCAGGTTAAATAAAAAATGGGAAAACAAAGCCGGCCTGATTACTGAAGCTCAAACTGGACAATGCATCCAAAATACTCCTGCAGCGTTCCTTTGTTATTCATGAGTAAATTTAACTTGGGATAAGCAACACCTACAGTCCTATTCCCCCAGCTGTCTTTTGGTGCTTTTTATTACAAATACGGTCAATCCCAAATAATGCAGCCATAATTATTATTCTTATTGTTCAAATCTGTGTTTGACAACTCATAATGTCCACTGTTAGAAGGGTGTAATTCTTCATATTTTTCACCATTCTTCCTTGGACTTTATGAAGTACACAGCTGCACAAAGATTTTATAAAGGCTGATTCTGTTCTGTGTAGCACCATAACCAAGGTTGCAGTTAGCATTAGCTCTGAGAGCTGTGCTTTTGGGAAAACTACAGGCTTTTTTTTTGTTTGTTTTTTTTTAATAATCTACTACAGAGTTGCCTCCTGGAATGCCACTCGCAATAAATTAGCTTGACAGAAATTTGTTGTCATTAGGACTGTGGAATGGCACATCAGGAACAGCGCCCTCTAGAGTTCCTTTGCTGCTAGTCTTGAGATCACACCAGGGTCGGATTGGCCATTGGGACAGGCAGAAATTTTCCCAGTGGGCCGCAGCCACTGGGGGCCGGCCACTGGTCTTTGCACTGTACAATATACTGTAATATTGATTAAAGTTAACTTCAACTAAGCATAATATTTTTTTCACAATTTTCTTGCTGCGTAGGTGAAGAGAAAGGGTGGCGCGGAGAAACAGCTACACCCCCTCCCCTAGACACCTTAAATTCAGGTAAAAATTAGGATCCCAATCTGACCCTGGGTCGCACCTACTTGGTGTTGTGAGACATGTAAGTCATAAGAAAAATTATCAGCAGCGCTGAGTGTATAAGTCATAATCGGGTCAAAGGCCACTACAAACCCACTGGGCTAATACAACCTGACCCTTCAACTTCATAACAGCTACAGACAAACCTCGCACACCTACACTTTAATGCTCCAAATAACAAAAGATAGTCAGCCAGTAAACACATTACTCATCTAGCCTTAAAAAAAATCCAGTTACAGTTTCCTCTTCAATTCATATTTGTGGGTTTGTTTTCATTGGTGGAATGGCAAAGTGTTTGTGTCTTCCTGTCACACTGGAAGGAGGCCAGGGTTTGATTCCAGCCCTCCATCATATCCAAACTGCTATATGTAAGTTCTTTAAAATACGTAAACTCTTTCAAAAAGACGGCTTTTCACACATAGATGCACAAAAACCAAAGGCATAACAAAGAAAATACAGATGTGCAGAGGAGTCCAAAGGTGAGACAAGCTGCAGCCACTATAACATATGAGCTTCAAAGGAACGAACAATGGTCATTATTTGACCTTTTTTTGAAGGCGAGTACACAACTATCATGGATCACAGTAACACAATACTGTTTAATACTCAATATGATATCATAACCCTTCATAAAGATACTACAGGTGGAAAACATAATAAGGTCTCTACTAACAAAGAAGCTATTATCAAGCCTGGCTGATATTATGTGTCGATATACCCGAATTACAGAAATATCCGTATCAGTGTATGATTACACAAAATATGAAGCGTTCATTTGCAAAAACATAACTTTTTTTAAAATTAATTTTTAACAACCACATATATATTATAATAACTGATATATCGATAAAACTGTACTATATTTATGTTGTGCTAATTTATGATCATAATTTTAACCAAACATCAGTTTGATTGATGTTCATGGAATGTATGAAAAATAAAAGCATGCTTTTTTTTAATGAATGAGTTGTTTTTGTAAATGAACTCTTCATATTCAAAAGGAGATTGTAGTAAAACAAAAAACTTTACATTTGACCCTTGTTTTCTTGTTAATTCCAGTGTAATGCATTTAATTGCATTAGTATTTTAACTATTTTCACACTGAGTTTTGAGTTTTAATAATAATGTAATTACCACGTTCACTGTTCACTATTTACTGCTGCATTTACTACTACGTCTATACTCAAATAATAAAGTTTGTTGTTGAACTGTAAAATATCCTTTTCACATAGGATTAGAACTCAATGTTTTAACTTTCATAACTTAATCAAATTTGAGCTTAATGTTTGACATGTTTTAACTGTTATTTAAACTGTTACTATTCAGTGCCAACTTCCTCTGAAAAAAGAAATAAATTTTTCCATGATTTTAACATTTCATCTGTAGGAGGGCTTGTTTAACTATAAGAAAACCATATTGGTCCAGCTCAGGATATTATAACCTTATAATTCTGACCAAACTGTTCACATGTGACAAAGGACAAATGTCCACCCTGTTACTTGACATTCTCATCTCAATAAGTATTTTCAATACAAAGTTGTTGTAATATTCACATTTTCAAAGAGATAAAATGTCTCCATGCAAATTTATTTGAAATAAAGTAACAATAAACAAGCATTATCTTGAAAAACACGTTTCATTTTAAGGCACAATGTAATTTCAATACTTTGTTTTAGAATATAAATGAATTTCAACTGAATTTGGCCCCATTTTAAAGTGATTTCGTTTTACCAATTCATTCCCTGCAAGTAACCACAAACCTAATATTTACTGATCTTATCACATTATGATCAAAAACCGCACAGGTAATAGGTAAAGAAGAGTAACAGGGTGGATGGAATATAAGAGGGTGGACATCACACCAATAAGCAACCAAACATTTTATTAAAGAAGGACAATTTATAAACCTTAACGGCTCTTATAAATGCATATAATAAATAAATTCATAATAAATTAGTAATAAATATCAATACACTTATAAGCAATTATTAATCTGGCCCACTAACGTTCATCCTGTTATGGTGTGTCCACCCTGTTACCGTGCAAAAAATAACAGGGGGGACATTTTATGCTAAATTTGGCCATTACTACTCATGTGATGAAGAACATGCTAACACATAGTGACCACTGAGAAAGATTTTTAATATAATTATCAAGCATATTTTCAAAATGACAAAAAACTGATCAATTTCCTCTCTAGATAAGCCTAACAGGGTAGACATGTTATGCTTTACCGCATCAGTCAAGCTTTCTAAAATACTGAAAAAAAAAAAAAGTTAAATTAAACAGTGATTCTGAAAGTCACGTGACTAGAGAGGAATTATGGAGGTAAGGGAGAGTTGCAACAGAGTAACGGGGAACAGTCGATTTAGGGACACAAAGTAATTTCAAGATTTTAAACATTAAAACTGCATTAATCACAAAAAATAACATTTGGTGAGAAACATCATAAATAAGGTTATATAATAATAATAATAAAATGCAGAATTTGTCTGATTTTTATTTCTTGTGTTGTAAAGTTGTATGAACATGACTGGGGACGTGTCAGTTTAGCTCAGCTGCACAAAATCAAATTGATTATTGTACATTTAATTTTCACCCGGAGGTACATATTGTCTTCTAGAGGGGGATTAACCATGTAAGAAAAGCTTTTTGGTCCGAGTTTTACACAAAATATACAGTTTAAAGTCATGAAGACTCAAATGGCACCGAATAGTAGGAATTATTCTGATATAATATATACAGTATAGCGTGCTACAGTAATAACATACAGTAATATCATTCGTGCCATGAGATACAGACTAATTTTCGTGAAACTAACTCCTCATAGGGTTATTCGAGAAATTCCACAGCGCCGTTTTATTCCAGTGAAATGATCTGTGACAAGCTTCAACAAACTGACACCATCATTAAGTAGTTATTTAAACCAAAGTTTACAGAATATGTTTTTTCCAGACTGTAGATTTTCTACACTTTCTAGACTCCCGCCATGTTAAATCCCAGTCTAAAGCCCCTGCACAGAGTGAACGGAGGCTCCTTTCTGTCCGGTGTGAACATAAAGTCAACAGCTGTAACTCTGCTGTCCATAAGAGATACTCTGAAGTTTTAAAAGCTCACCGATATCGTCGTCTTTCTCGTCCATTTCTCCTCCACTTTGGCTTCGTTTCAAGTGAATGAAGTTCTATCACCGAGTGTGAAATCAGTCACACTCAACTACAGCTTCCGTCAATGATTTTCAAAACAAAAGCATTTCGAGAGTTTGTTATTCAAGGTGAGCCTGTTGAAGTTCGTGGTAACGATACACCAAAATAAACTCATGAAGACAAATAATGACAAAACAACTTTTACTTGGTCAAAAGACATGCTTATACTTACAGGGAGAAAAAAATCTAAAGGACAAAGGCAGACAGCACTCGAAAGCAAATGAAGACCAACCAAGGCCAGAATATTACAGCTACGACCTAACAAATACAATCTACAGCATGCAGAATTTCATCACTGATTCCCGTTAGTGTGACAATGAACATACAGTATACACCAATAATTACTGTGCTCAGTATAGTCTTTCTGTGTTAGGCTATGAGGTCTATTGGTTGCAATTTCACATCCTCATTCACATTGTAAATCAGTTTGTCATTTCAATAGCCTAATTTATAGACTAATACAGTATAAGTCAAGCTAATTGAGGGCTATATGTCTGCTATCATACTATTTTGTAAGTGATCTGCCTTAACAGAGTTTTTACTTTGAAGGCTACGCGGCTAAATTTCAGGTCTCTTCTGTCTATTTGTTTTTACTTGACACATCCAGACCACGCCCATGGCTTTTCACTGTTTACACGCGGAGCGTCGAAGAAAACAAAGTGAACTTTTACAAATCCAATTTGGCAAAAATAAAAAAATAATAAATAAATAAATAAATAAAGGCAAACATTGTAAAACACAGTGTTTAAACAGCTTGTTTTACAATGTTTGCATCGCACGAGAGGATGAGTATGAGGGCTTAGAATGAGACAACTCCTGCACTCTGCTGATCTCAGAGATTCTAGATTTTGTATCCAGCTGGCATTGTGGCAGAAAGTTTCTTAACATTTTAATGCATAGTTATCCACATAACTTTATGGATAGCTCTGTTTAAAAAGATTTTCTCGTTATTTTATCTTAATTATCCTGCCTTTAAATCATTATCTAATTAATTAAATCTTGATTCCGTTGGCATTTTTACTGCTTCTTTCAATTAGATTTTATTTTGTAATATATTCTATATCCTTGTGACATTATATTGTCCATTTAATTAATGTATGTAGAGAGAGAGAGGGAGAGAGAGAGAGAGAGAGATCATATCCAAACTTTGCCTTGTGACGTAAACGCGTCGAAGCAAAGACCCGGAAGTTTTTCAGCATCTCCAACTGTAGCAACAAAACTGGACTGTTATCCCGGATTTCGGCATCCGATTTTTGACACAAATATCCACACACATTTAAAATGGTATGATGTGATATCTGTCCCGCTTGTATTTAATAACTTAGTTTAGAAGGCTGTGATAACTGTAGTGAATGATTAACGTCAAATGTAAAAGAAACATTTTTCTAAAGCTAGCCGGCAAGCTAGCTAATGTTTGTCGGGCGTTGTCAAGTTAGCATGATGTTTAGCAGGGTTAGCAGCTATTCTTGTATTATTTACTGAAACTATTGTTTTGTATTATTTTGCAAATTGCTATTTTAACAATTTGAGCCCCACGAGGCACTTCACTAAATAAAATTATGCTAACCTGTGTTGTCGTTTCCTAGGCTGAAGTCGAGGAAACGTTGAAGAGAATCCAGAGTCAGAAAGGAGTTCAAGGAATTATCATTGTCAATTCAGAAGGTAACATCTAACAAAATGCGCCTTTAGAACACTTTTCTAAAGTGTTTGTAAAGCAGGGAGTTGTTTGTGATATTTACATCTTTTCCAATTAATGTATTCGCTTATTTAGTGGTGGTGGAGGAATAATGGACTGGGGGTGTTTTTCGTGGTTTGGGCACTGCTCTTCCAACAAAACATTACATTGTTTGGAGAAAGCTGATCTCCAGATCTCCACAGCAGTCCGAGTTCACGTGATTTGATAGTCAGGCTGATATCTGGAAAAATGTGTTCAGCAGCCTGTACTAGCACCACCAAATAAGAGACTGAAAATGAAGGGGGGGGGGGNGGGGGGTGAATAGTTAGTTGATTATGTTTTACTCAACTGCTGCCAAAGTTACACACAGGTATCACAAATCAGACTAAGGACAAACTATTAGGTATTCATTGTCATAGTAATTTTAAAGACAGCCAACTAATTGAGCTCTGTTGACTGAGTTATGTTTATGCTAAACTTTAATTTGACTAAAATAATCCAACAACATACTACATTACAGTTTCAAAAACAATTTCTGGTTATGGGGAATCTTAGCATGATTGTAAACACATTATGTCTGTTGCCTTCTTTAAATCTAGGAATCCCCATTAAGACAACCCTGGACAACTCCAGCACAGTGCAGTATGCAGGACTGATCCAACAGCTGGTGATGAAGGCCAGGAGCACAGTGCGAGACATCGACCCCCAGAATGACCTCACATTCCTTCGTGTCCGCTCCAAGAAAAATGAGATCATGATTGCTCCAGGTGAGAATCAACAAACAAGGTGCTTTTTAAAATTAGGAAAGTGTTTTGGATACTTTAGTATTTAGGATTTGTTCATTAGTTTTAAGACTGAGTTCTTGATCAGGAATGACTAGGAATTTTCTGTGTTATTTGTTGCTATGTGTAGAGTCTAAAATTAAAAAAAAAAACATTATAGTGGTTGCACTTATGATTTGAGGTCACTGGATTTAACTATCTTTCCCTTTTCTTCACAGAGAAGGACTACATCTTGATCGTCATTCAGAATCCTTCAGACTAAACCAGAAGGGCCTTCTGACCATATCATTACTGTCCTTGTCAGTCTCTCCCATTTAATTGGCCAAACATTTTTCATTGTCCTGCTAAATCAAAAGACTCTGTTTACCAGAAGCTATTTCATGCACTTGCTTGGAGATATATAAAGGTGAGTCTGTCACGTCCCTGAGTGACAAGATGTCTGAAACATAAACAACCAGCAAGCGTACATTTGTTTTTCATATTTTAGCATTCCATTTCTGTCTCCTCTCTAGGCATACGTTACATTACTATTGGAAGCATTGTTATTTTGACATGTGTCCCTTTACAGACTATAAGTAAGTGAACTGTAAGTAAACCTGCTAAATTATCTGTGGCTGAAGCTGCATGAATCTGGACCATCACAATGGACAACATGTGAGAGCGAGAGAGACCACCATATAACAATAAATCTTTAAGCCTGAGGATGTATGATGATTTTTTTTTTTTTTTTTTTTTNTTTTTTTTTTTTTTTTTTTGGTTTTATGTTAAGTCAGAGATTAAAGAATTAGGATTTGTATTTATTGTTTAGTTGGCAATACATTGTTAAGTACTAGTATTTGCTGAGCAGCAAACTACACTACAAGCATTTCTCTGCTCATGCCATGTCATCTTTCTGTTGGTTATTTGTAACAAATAAAAAAAAAAAAAGAAAATGTGAACTTGTGTTTTTCTCTTGATTAATATAAATTACAATATTAATCTGGTATGGATGGATATACCGATATTTACAGCTTTGAGGAGATAGTAAATAAGCCCAGGATTAACATTCATTTTATGATGGACTAAAATGTTTGTTTTCATGAAATAGCAATCTTATTTCTTGGGACCAGACAGAAATTTAATGTTCTACTGATTTATTCATTCTGGAGAGGTGTTGCAGACAAAAGGTAAGGAGTACATTTAACCCTGCATAAACGATATTTCATTGATTAAAATTACTCTGTAATGTGAAAGGGTCTCTTCTGCTGAAACCACAAAGAATTATCACAGAACTTTGTCGCTTTCACAAAGCTTTTTAACTTCAGTGTTTCAGATTTTAAGCAACAAATACATTTTTAATTAAGGTGGGCAGAAACCAAAAAAAGGTCCTTACACTATATTGACATAGTAATTATAAAGTTTTGTGGTTATTTTTAAGGCTTAGAACAGTGGTTCTCAAACTTGTTGAGTCAACCATCTCTGAACAAACCAAATCATCCAACTCACAGAAAATCACAGAAAACCCTGCTTGCATGTGTGCGGTATTGAGGTTGAGTCCAATATTTCACAGCATGAGGAAGAAAAGTTACACCCACACAGAATGGAAATACATATTGTGTACAAGCAATGTGTTTAGCTGTTTTCAAAAAAAAAAACAATTAAAAGAATAACTTTAAAACAACTGTTTCTTAATGAAACCCATTTTATTAGTGAATAATTTGCTACAATATCAAATTTTCCATAGACTTCAATTGTTTTGAGTCTTTGAAGAAACTTCCAAAGTCATCTGGTGTACCACGAAGGGGCGCTTCAACTACCACTGGTTGTATATGTGTCACAATTTGAGAACCACTGGCTTAAAGGACCATACCACCATCTTGCATGTTTGAGCCTAATATATTCAATTTTCACACATGTAATGTTACTGACAATCATTGACAATCATTTCCCAAAGCATACTACTGGAACGGTGAGTTAAATTTTTTTTTTTTTCGTACCTTCCAGACCACCATTGGTTTCAATCAACTTGTTGATAATTGAAATTTTCTTGGGATAGGTAATCCATTATCTCGAACAAGACGTGTATTCAGGTTTTGTTTTAGTTTTTTTTTTTTTTTTTTTTAAGTTTTGTAATTTTAGCATTTAAGCGCAATAAAAAATGTGGAGTGAATGTGTGTCTCCACCGGGGAACATAGTCCCAAAAGAAGACCTGGGTTTATTGAAAAATTTAAAAGACCATGACTTCATAAGGCTGCGCAGACGAAACCTCAATTTTTAAGGTGGGTGTATCGCTTAAATATTTGATTTTGAAAGATTAAGAGGTTTTGCAAAATATCANAAGGTGGGTGTATCGCTTAAATATTTGATTTTGAAAGATTAAGAGGTTTTGCAAAATATCAGGAAATTTGAAATACGGTATTATCCTTTGGGAAATGACTGTCAGTTACCTTACTTGTTTGAAAATGTAATATATTAAGCTCAAACATGCAAAATGCATGGTATGGCCCTTTAATAACAACGGAAACGATGCTGAATTCTTTAAAGAAATCATGAACTGTGATTCAGATTGTGATGGAGCATGATTTTTGTGAATATCATTTTTTTTTTTTTTTACAATAAAATAAACTTGACAAGGAACTGCAAACAATTCTTATGCTGAAAATATGTAATCATATATTTTATGGTAAGAGTAATGAAATAAAAAACGTGATAAAATTTTTAAGTAAATTGGTGTAAGTCCCCTTTAACGCCAGAGTATGACGTCAGTGGTTCGGTTTACTTGCTTTGTTTGTCCGGAGCTGTTGTAGCTTCAGACTGACCAGAGAGACGAGAGTCGCTGCACCGAAACCTGAGCTTTTTATTTACACCGAGTCGCGTTATAAGCGTTCATACTGTGAATTCATTAGGTTAGAACTGTGTAACAACAACAACAGAGATGCCATCCGATAGACCCTTCAAACAAAGGAGGACATTCGGTAAGAAATCGGTAAACCGTACGGAGGTTTGTTAGCCGGCCTCTTAGCCGCTTAGCTTAGCCTGTCTGTTGACAAGAGTACATGGTGTTCAGTTGTTATTACAACGCAACAGTGCTTGGCAGCTTATTAAACTCTGTTTTATGACTAAATTAGATAAAAGGCTCAGTCAGTTTTAAGATTCACGGAGAGGCTGATGAGTAGGAGTCAAAATTATTTTAGTTTTTACAGTTTAGTCCAAAATCAACAGTGTATAATGTTACGTTGGTCATCCCAATCAGCACTTTGTGGCCTGTAAGTTAAATGTGAGCTGCTAATGATAAAATGCTATACGGGTCACTGATATGTTAGCTTCTCAAGGCTTGTAGCTCACTTAGGCCTGAGATTACCAGCATTTATCCAGCTGGTTCAGGTAAGTGGACTATTTAACCAGTTAACATGTCTTGTTTACCCCAAGATAAACAACATGTGCTGACACATTATCCCAGTCCACGTGTTCAGTGATTTATATTGTAATTTGATGCCAAAAGCTCTGCAGGGAGGAGCCCAGAATCTGTACATTGCATAATCATTCAGAGAAATATGGAATAAGCAAGTGTCACTGCAGGAAGAAATCATCCCTTACAGCACCAGTGTATTTTATAACATGCTTATAAAGTTTCCACAGGTAGGAAAAGCCAAATCACTATATTTGGCTTTGGCTGTAGTTCACTATTGTTTGTTTGTGAGGGTGTGTGCACCCTATGTCACACTGACACTTTACTGCACTATTATACAACTCTGAAAGGTTTTTTTTTTTTTTTTGCTAGGTAGGTTAATTAAAGTAAACAGTTTCACCCATAGTTCTTTTAAACTATGGGTGAGTCACACCAGTAATATAAATGTACAATAGGGTAATTTATAGTTTAGCTGAATTAGTTGAGAATGATAAAACTTTATTTAAAATTAAATCCCAGTGGTGTTGCACAATTTAAATTGAACAATGGATTAGTAAAACTCTGTTTAATTTTAGTTCAAACTGCCACAAAAATAAAGACAAACATAAAATGTAAATCAAAATTGGCAGTGACAAAATCACATCATCGCTCATGTCCTCCAGTAGTTGAAATGAAAAAAAAAAAAAGAAAGAGGATTTTCATAAAGGCACACCACCATCAATGTAGTAGGAAGTAGAGCATTAACTGGTTTTAATGGCATGACACAGAGGTTCAGATTTCTTCTCTGTGAAGACAAAAACCTCCTGCTGTGGCTGATGGGCAATTTCTTTGTTATTGTGAAGACAAAAAGCAGACAATGTCCCTATCAGGAGGAAGAGTAGCTGCAACCAGCAGAGTCACACATACTAATGCATCTGCCAGTGGTAAAGAACAAAAGCATTGGGTTAAAGGAATGTTGAAAACAAAAGAGTGGCTGGTGTGAAATGAGAGCTATTTGCTACCCGGAGGCATCCTCAATAAAAAAGAATGATGAGCCGGTAAAGGTTAAGTCATCAGACTCAAACTTCTCCTCCCTTTTGGTGACAACAGGAAGACTGACCTGATAGTAACTGTTAAATAATAATAAAGGGAAGGCAAACCTGTTAGTCATTACAGCAGCAAAAGATCAAAATCGCTGTGAAACTTCTCAGCTGAAGAGGCGTGACATTCATCATGTGAGCAAATGTGATGCAAAACCAAGAAAGGGAATTATATCAAGAACGAAAATAATATCTGACTGGAGATTTTAAATTAGATGGACTTATCAATCAGCAAAGCTCTACCATGCAGAGGTGCCAAACTATGGTACCGACCATTCCGCACAGGCAAGGCAGGAAAACATCCTCAGATCTAAACAAAGGCGCCATTCACACTTCACAGTTGCTCCTTGATGCATCTGATCTTTGGACTCCATCAGTATTAGAAAAATAGCTGAAGGCTCTGTGAAATGGGGCAGTAGGCTATTCCTGACCTTACAGAGAGCTGTTTGTGTGTGTTGTAAAATTAGATAGCGAGGAGGTAAAAGCATTGTAAAGCTCAAGCAGGACAGACAGGAACACTGCAGGAAAAAGTCGACATTCACATGCAAATTATATGCAAAGTTGTGAAATATGTAAATTGAGTCCACACGCACAAAGAACTAAAATACATTTATTTATAGCACTTTTCTACAAAACATTTCACGCAAAGAACTCTTCCAAGTCAATTAAAGTTGCAGCAAGGGAAAGAAACTCAAAAATGTAAAGTGTACGTATGTATGCAGTATATGTGTTTTGAGTATATGTATACATATGTGTGCTTCTGGGGAAAATACATGGTAATGTGATGATATGATTACGACAAAATATCAGAAATGTTTTTCCAAGAACTATTCTAAGGAACAAGTAAATTACTGAGAGGCAGCCATGATCCCTCACTGATCTGTTGATATGTGTGAGGACTTTTTGTTCATGGATTGTGTCTTTGTTGCCCACAGCTGACCGGTGCAAAGAGGTCCAGCAGATCCGTGAACAGCACCCCAACAAGATCCCGGTAAGCCACCAGAGCTGAAAAAACACTTCAAATCTGATTTAAGACACCCACAACGCAATAGTCATATTTTCATATCCAGCAGATGAACCATGTTCCCTGTCAAACATCTCTGTGTGCTCTTACATGTGTAGGTGCTTGTCTGGCCTTTTGAATGTAATGTAGCTAGATTTACAGTTACTCTTTTGACATTCATAGCCAAAGCAGCTTTTATGTGAGGAAATTAAAGATTGGTTTCTTGTGGCAGATTTAAACATTTGCTACAAGATGTTAATGCAGCATCATCAAAATGCCGACGTCATGGGGAATGTTAGGGTTTTTTTTTTTTATTGTGTTTAGTGTTGCTACCGTGCCTANACGTCATGGGGAATGTTAGGGTTTTTTTTTTTTATTGTGTTTAGTGTTGCTACCGTGCCTATGGGCTGATTGTAGTGTGTTTTTGGGAAATTATTTCTACTAAAAATTTTAATGTCAATGCTTTCTTAATTTACATGGCATAAGCAAATTTTTGTATTGCAATCATTTTATTTGTTTGTAACTTTGTCATTGCTGCATACAGGTTCAGATTGGGATACTAATGTTCACTGGGAATTTAAGGTTTATAGCAGGGGGAGGGGGTCGTTGGATAGCCAGAGGAAATGCCAATGATGCCGGAGGTGGGGCAAATAAATCCGTTCATAAGTCGTCCCGCTGTTTCTCCGTGCCACCCTTTCTCTTTTTAGAATCCATTTTTCGTCTAAGCAGCAAGAAGTCAAGTTGATATAGTACATGACATAGTACGTACACGCGTGCAGCAGAGAAATGTTTTGTAAAATATATGTTTTTTTAAAATTATGTTTAAGTTCATTTTAATTAATATTATATTGTGCAGTGCAAAGGCCACCGGCTGGCCCACCAATGGCTGCTCCCCACCGGGAAAAGTCCCGCCTCTTCTGATGCCTAACCCAATCGTGTCTGCATATCTTGGCTAAGACACTCTTGAAAAAGAGATTTTTAATCTCAGTGAGGTTCTCCTGGTTAAATAAAGGTTCAATGAAAAAATAACACAAGGAACAAGCTGATCAAGGAGAAACATGGAGGATAAATATCATAAAGCAAAGAAGAACCAGTAGGGCTGCATCATGCGTAAAGTCAAGACATTGGTTATTTATTTGATCAAATATTTGTCGTTACTTTTTTTCATTTACACAGAGCAACACAAGATGTCATTTAAACAGCTGCATTCATATGAAACATTTCCAAGCTAAGTGTTAAGAGTGTCCACAAAATTACAGAAAGGATGATGTGGGATGCAGACTGGTTTATGTTTTGTTGTTGTGTGGGCCTCTGCAGGTGATCATTGAGAGGTATAAGGGAGAGAAACAGCTGCCCGTTCTGGACAAGACCAAGTTCCTGGTTCCTGATCATGTAAACATGAGTGAGCTGGTCAAGATCATCAGGTAAACGCACACATGCACGCACAAAAACACACATGCATACTTCACAATCTAGAGCTGTCCACTGCATCGATTACTCACAAAGAGTAAAAGTACAAGAACACACACAGGAATACTCTGTGTACTCCTAAGGGTTACTTAGCAGTGTTGGTTAACTACACTGAGTTATTTATTCTCTATGTGTGTATATTTGGAGTCTGTAAGCATGTACTGGTATTATTATTATTATTATTATTATTTTACATACTAGGAGAGCAAGATGAAGTGTGTGTGTTGGGTTTCTTTACAAGCCTCAAACCAGGATCACACAGGATAAAGGGAGAGGAGCTCTGTACCTCTAGTCACAATGCAAACGAGCAATAAAAACTATTTTACGATCCTTCAGCGCAGAAAGCCTGTCAACGAAATATATAATATATCTGTGAGATTAACAGGATTGTTGATCAAGATCAGTGGGTTATTTTTTCTGGTGGAGATTTCTGGCTTTCAGCAACTTCCAGCAGGATTTGGAATGGAAAACGCCACACCCACTGGATCATCAGCTGATTAAGTCTTCAGTGGGTCGTACAGCTCGTACCATGGGCACCATGTTGGGTTTCCCCTCATCAAAACTAAAAAGTTTTGCATGTGAGAGCGCTGACCCAAAAATGAAAGCCGAGTCTGGAAAGTGAGGAGGGACAGAGGAGATTGAAGGCAGGGGAAATGTGAGAAAGGGAGCTAAAAATGAAAAGGGAGATGAAACAGTGAGAAACGGAGAGTCGACACTGTTAGTCAGAAGTATATGGTTGCATCTTTTCAACTTATCAACTCAGATTTGCTCTTCAGCTGCATTCATATCACAGACCTTACTACTCAATTCAGATTTTTTTTTTTTTTTTAGTCACCTTGATCTTTTGTCTTGATATTTGTAAGCAACCTCTGTCTGATAAAGGCATGAACTCAGCTATATCCTGAAAGGCTGTTTGTGCACATTCAACAAAAAAAAACATGACCTGCATGCGCTCACAAACAGTGACAAAACACATCATTTGTGCAACAGTCAAGTAATGAAAATGGAAGCAGCCATTTCTTCAAAAACTGCTCCGTTTGTGATACGTTCCCACCAGCTTAGCCTGGATGGAAACTTCTCCAGGGATATGAAACAATTTTGTTTTAATCTCCTCATCTCACCATTGACCCTCGTTGCTGTTGTATCTGTCCTCCATGTTTATTTTTACCAGGCTGCGAGGAGTTTATACACTGAATGATGACGACAATGATGTGGAGAAGTGAGACATTTAAAAAAAAAAAACACCTACGAATTTCAATCTGACCGTTCTTATAGCAGGTCATACAGCCAGAGAATGAACATGAATCAGATCTAGAACCAGATATGCAAGCGACCCAAGTGTTCACACTGCTCAGAAAAATCCGATCCGTGTCACATGTATGCATTAAAAAAAAAAGAAAAAAAATCAGATTTGGACCACTTCAGCCTATAACATGACATGGTGTAACCTCTGCCATTGGTTCATTCTGCAACTGTTTCTGGGAATAAATGAAAATGCTTCAATATATATGAAATCCAGCTTGTTCTCAGGTTTTTAAAATTATTAACAACACAATAGAAATGTACATGAAGGAGATCTAAGCCCAATTAATTTAGATTTTTACAGCTAAAGCAGCCCAATCAACGTATGAAGTTTTTAATGTGTTCTACTGATGGTGTGTGACGAGTTGTGCTAGTACGTTATAATCAGCATGTCTTTGAGCTGCTGATTATGTTCTGCAAGTGGAAGAAGTATTTTCTATGAATTTGTTGGATGAGGTTTAGGTACATTAAAGGCCACCGGGGAATTTATTTTTATTTTTTGTAGGCTACAGCTAAACTTTGTTGAGTTATTTAGAAAGTAATCAGATCTTGTAATTTTAGGGCAATAAGCACGTGTTATTATGGATCCAGCTGCAACACCTCTGCCTAGAATGGTGATGGGATCCATAAAAAGCCACTCTAACTGCTGAATCCAAATGACAAATTATCTTCTTACTGCACACACACACACGCAGAATATAAAAAGACAGTAAAAATGCTATTTAAAACCTTAATCTTTTATTGTAAGTGGTTAAAGAAGACGGTTTAACAAAAACAATACAGCACAACTTTACTTCTGTGTTAGCTCCTAAAAACACTGTGTACTTNACGGTTTAACAAAAACAATACAGCACAACTTTACTTCTGTGTTAGCTCCTAAAAACACTGTGTACTTAAGGACCATACTGGCTGTTTTGCATGTTTGAGCCTAATATATTAAATTTTCATACATGTTATGTTACTGACAATCATTTCCCAAATAATAAAACCGTATTTCAGCTTTCCTGATATTTTGCAAAATCTCTTAATCTTTCAAAATCAAATATTCAAGCCACATTAAAAATCGATGTTTCACCTGCTAATAGTTATGCAGCCTTATGAAGTCATGGTTGTTTAAATTTTTCGATAAACGCAGGTCTTCTTTTGGGACTATATTTCCCGGAGGAGACATACATTCACTCCATCCTTTTTATTGTGCTCAAATGCTAAAATTATGTAACTTCTAACTTCTAACCTGAATACGTCTTGTTCATGATGATGGATTATCTATCCCAAAAACATTTCAAGTATCAACAGGTTGATTTTAATAGTGTACCAGAATTAACCAATGGCGGTCTGGAAGATAGGTAAAACATTTTAATTCACCGTTCCAGTAGTATCTTTTGGGAAATGATTGTCAGTAATGTTACGTGTCTGAAAATTTAATATATTAGGCTCAAACATGCAAAATGGCCGGTATGGTCCTTGAAGCATCCAAGGAAACCAAAGTGCTGCTCCAGGATGCCAAAAAAAATATATGATGTTAACATTAGTGCCTCCTGAACTTGTTTCCTTTTCTCTCTCTGACTGCTCTTCCTCTACCCCAGACGCCGTCTGCAGCTAAACCCCACACAGGCCTTCTTCCTGCTGGTCAACCAGCACAGCATGGTGTCGGTGTCCACACCCATCTCCGAAATCTACGAGCAAGAGAGAGACGAGGACGGCTTCCTCTACATGGTCTATGCCTCGCAGGAGACCTTTGGCTGCTAGGGAGGGAGAGGAGGAGAGAGAGGAGGAGGAGGAGGAGGAGAGGGAAATCAGGACATCTTCAGGTGCTGGGAGGGAGGGGAGAGAGCAGAGGGGGAGGAGATGGGGGGGAAGAGGTACTATGGGGTTGAGGCCTGCAGAATCAACAACAAACCACCAAATGTCACGATCCTCTCCACTTTGTTTCTTCATAGAGCCACATAGCACCTAGTCAGTCAGATAAGTGCACGTGTGATGCTTTTTCCCTCTCCGTCTCTCTATCTTAGCGCCTTTTTCACACTGGTCAGTAAGTGCAACACTCTCTGCTAAAGCCAGAGGACGTCCTGTGTCTCTCCCACCCTCAGAGTTAGAATTCAGAACCAGAACTGCATTGGTTCTGAGCGTTCTCGTTTTATTGCTTTTTCCTTTGGTCCCACACCGTAAGGAGCAGGACAAAACAACCAATGACTTTGGAGCGTGGAAGCTGTCTGTAAAGTTCCATAATAGCGCTAGTAATCAACTTTCATCTTAAAAATGTACATCCATGTATTAGATGAGCTAAACTTGAAACTGGGCAGTCGCTTGCAAGCCAGACTAAGGCTGAAATCACCGATAAAGCTCAAAGTTGTGACGTGCCCGCAGGTGGAAACACAGTTTGGTGAACAACCATCCAGTGATTTGCTGCGTTTGGCTGTCAGTCACTGCAGCAGCAGTAGTACAAGCTAGACGACAGATTGATAATGATTGTTGTTCCACCTTTATTTTGACTTTTTTTTTAACTCACATTTTTCATTCTTTTTTTTTTGTGTTTGAGATATTAGATGTAGTTTAGTTTGTGTTTATATATCCGAGTTTGTTTTTAATCGTATTCAATCGCCGTCGGAACCTGAAGCTCAACTCACCAGCTCGCTACTGGGTACCACAGAGCTGACAACCAGGCTAAAATTACTGTAATTCTGGTAAAATTTAATGGTATTTACAGTGATTTCACATGTGCAATATTTATTCCTTCATGCCCTCGCAGGTTTCCACAACACTTTTATCGTATATATCACCCGTCTTAACACTACTCCCCTCCCCCTTCATAAACGCTACTGTAATTTACTACATCATCAAATAAAGGAAGTTAGCACACTACTAGCCACGTGCTGCTGCAGCATGCTAACCGCCGTCACTCGAAGGTTAAAGGACCATACCGGCGATTGTGCATGTTTTAGCCTAATATATTCAATTTACAGGCACGTAACGTTTCTGACAGTCATTTCCCAAAGCATACTACTGAAATGGTCAATTAAAAAATGTTTTTTCTACCTTCCAGACCGCCATTGGTTTCAGTTCATTCTGGTACGCTTTCAAAAATCAACTTGTTGATACTTGAAACGTTCTTGGGATAGGTAATCCATCATTGCAAACAGCACGAGTAGTCAGTTTTTTTTGTTTGTTTTTTTTTTAAGAAGTTATGTAATTTTAGCATTTAAGTGGAATAAAAAAATGCAGAGTGAATGTATGTCTCCACTGGGGAATATAGTCCCATAAGAAGACCTGCATTTGTCAAAAAAATTTAAACGACAGTGACTTCATAAGGCTGCGTAACTATTAGCAGGCGATACATCAATTTTTGTGTATCGCTTGAATATTTGATTTTGAAAGATGGAGAAATTTTGCAAAATATCAGGAAAGCTGAAATATGGTTTTATCATTTGGGAAATGATTGTCAGTAACCTTNTTTGCAAAATATCAGGAAAGCTGAAATATGGTTTTATCATTTGGGAAATGATTGTCAGTAACCTTATGTGTATGAAAATAGAATATATTAGGCTCAAACATGCACGATCACCTCGCCGTTATGGTCCTTTAAAGGTCTGAGTATTCACCCGTAAGCACAATACACAACTGTAACGTCACTATTTCACCTGCCGGTCTTTCAGCACAAAGCCTCCTCACATTCACCCACTTATCCACTCACCGTCTCACAACCAACCAATCAGGTGAAGCAGATGAGAAGGCCTATCTGGTAGATTTTTAGGCAGCCATATTTGAGTGAAAACATTTAGGGATGCGCTCTGTTCCAACAGTCAGAGTTAAACGCTTGCTTGTTGCCAGTCACGCGTGGTTATTGGATTAAAATGGAGAGTAAAATAAAACCTTAAAGTGTAAGAAATAGAATATTAGGAAGCAAGGTGCACCTGACGCTGTTGGTTAGGAGCTGCAGTAGAGGAGGACATCGTCTCTACAGAGGTAAACGAGGGGTTATGCTGCATTTGAGCTACCTCGGAAGTCCGACTTCCAAGGTAGCTTGAACGCAGCACTGAAATTAGCTGCATTGGAATGAATAGAGGATGAGTTTTTGACACACGAACTGTGACATTCTTTTTTTCCCCTTTGGCATACTTGAACAGTCCAGCAAAATGCCAATAAAAATGCTCCCACGTCAGATGCGGAGCAAAACTGGCATGATCTGGACTTGGCAGGAGCCGAGGCGAGTAAACTAATCTTCTGCTCTAATAAGGTTTCCCCACGATAACCTCCGTGAGGCGACATCTCCTCCGTTCCCTGAAAAGAGCTTGTAAGATTGCTCTGTGTGTGTCACGGTAGCATAGAGTCACGCATTAGATATAATAGAGCGTATTTAATGTAGGAAACGAATGAGCTTCTTTTGCACATAAATTAATACAACTATAAAAAATGACTTGGCATTGAATTTTTTTTAGGAATTTATTGACTGATATAACAGTTGTTTTTTTTTTTTATCNTTGGCATTGAATTTTTTTTAGGAATTTATTGACTGATATAACAGTTGTTTTTTTTTTTTATCTGCTCCATTCTTCTCTAGGGCTCTGCTCTCTTTATGTCTGTCTGACTTTGTTTAATGAGAATTTATAGAAAAAAAAGAAGGTTGTGTTGCACTGCAAACCTTGCATGTTTTTTTTCTTGACTTTTTTTTATTATAAATGTATATTGATTTTACGCAATAGAATTGTATCGTTTTATTTAGAACAAAGTCTTTTTAGATGTTTCCCAAACCAAAAACTGAAAATAAGTCTGTATGTTTGAAACAACAAAAAAAAAAAAGCGTGCGTATAAACGATCATATAATCAGTCTGTATTATGTGTGTTTCCTTTAGGCTTTCTGACATTGTCACTGTGGAGGAGTGTAAATAGATGCATTGCTACAACCTTATTCAAAGCATTTGCCAATAAAAAAAGTTGCCTTGAAAATATTTGTCCTCTACTTGCTTTTTTGCACTGACGGAACTTAAAAGTGTTCAGATCAAGAAAACAGGCATAAAGGCCACATTTTCACCTGCGTCTTTTGGTTGGTTGGTTCATCAGGATTACTCAAAGTTTTGAACAGATTTTGACAAAACCTGGCAGTGATGGAAGAACCCATTAAAATTTGGTGCTGATCCAGATCCGGGCATCTTTTAATTAATTAAAATGCCATACTGGTGATTTTGCATGTTTGTGCCCACTAAATACAACCTGCATTTACGTTACTGACAACCAACTTCCAAAACATACTACCGGAGTCTTGAAACAGGCTTTAGATTGGTAATCACAGCAAAAAAAAGGAAAAAAGAAAAAAAAGTCTATTACAGTTTTTTTTGTCAGTTAATCAAGTTAACCGATCCAACACGGAGCTACACAAAAGAAAATGTATGTCTCCGCCAGAGAATATAGTCCCAGGAGAAGACGGCTTTTACCAAAAAGTTAAATAACCTTGCCTTCAACAATTGTGTTTAAGTGTCAGCAGCATTGAATTTTAAGATGGGTGTATCACCTGAACATTTGATTTTGAAAGATTAGGAGATTTGGATCTCCTAATCTCCTAAACTAAAATCATGTTTTGGAAAATGGTTGGCAGTAACATACCATGTATGTGGTTGTATTTATTGTGCTTAAAAATGCAAAATCACTGGTATGGCCCTTTCACCTCTTTAACATTGCCAGATGGCTTTTTTTTTTTTTTTTTCCCCAATTTCTTGAAAATAATACACCAACCTCAATGAAAAAGAAAAATCAGGTAGTCATTACAGTCATTTCTTTCTCTCTAAGCCTGTATATTATTCAGAAAAATACTGGACTTGTTGATATGGGCATTAATGAATGCCCTGCTAGTTGTGTGTTTGTGCATATTTCCCACAGAAGAAAGTTTTCTAATATTTCTTGCCACTAAAATCAAGGGAATATATTTCTGTATCAGGGGAATATATTTCTGTTTCAAAGGGGGAAAATAAGCAAATGCAGCAGCAAAGAGATTAAAAACTGGATGATTCTTTTTATTTTACAACAGAGGAGACACATCGTCCCTTAAGAAATATCCATGTTCACCAGGAAGTGTGACACAAAAGTCTGGATTTCAATGACAACTGAACCACAACCTACCTCTTTATACTGAATATTACATCACTTTGACACTCCAGTAATCAAACCATATCAGACCTCAAAAACACCTTCAGACAAATGATCACTTCCAAATAAAGCTCCAGTTCTTCAATAAACTAATGGTGGATCTTTACCTGTTACAGCCACGTCAATAAAAGCAACTATGATTTACAGACTCCCAAGTGTTCGATAAATGTTGAAATTTGAGGTTTGGAAGTTTTAGGATACTTTGGGGGTGTGCAGATGGGAATCTCTTACAGTCGGCAACATAGCGAGATACATGATCAAAAATGTGTTTCCTGGCTGTAAATGATAAAAACAACAACCTGTCAGAGTTACTCCAACATCTCTGAGGTGTTAGGGAGGCGATTCTGTCAGAGCAGCCAACAGTTTCTCATCAGGGTTAAGAAGTACAAAGAGACAGAATATGTACACATATATATATATATTTTTTTCTATCAATGGTTATATTTGATAAATTGACACAGGAAGAGAAAAAAAAAATCTGCTTTTATTTTTTTTTTTTAGCACAGCTCTGGTCTTTTTCTTCCTGCTAAAACAGGAAAACAATATTAAATCTGATTTGGCAATAAAATAGTCACACTTGTGCCGCTAAGCTGAAATATCAGATTCTTGAGTTCCTGTAAATTAAGTTCCGCATGGTAAGTTGTCATTTAGTATCAAACTGAAGGCGTCTGAAACTCTCGAAACCGTCTCAAAACTCTCTGAATGTCTCCTGAAATAGTGTTTCTGATTTTCTCCACCAATCCCAGTGTAAAATAGGTTTCACTGAGACTGGCAGGAGGATATGCAGCTCTTCCTGTTTCAACAGTCATAATTTCTGCCGTGGAAAGTGACGACTCCCTGCAGAAAGTGTATCTGAAACGTTCGCCGTGTTTGTGAGGAAATCGCTTTGAAACAATAAAGGTCGCTGTAAAACGTGGCTGCCGGTTGAAGCTGTGAAAATGTGGAAGGGGGAGGGGGGATGTTTGAAGTAAGAAGAAAGGTCCAGCGGTTTGTTGGCTTCATCTGAGACCAGACGCACCACAGCAGAGCCTCACAGGTGGTAAACAGCAGATGAGGTTTATGCCATGCTGGAGGGAGAGAAAAGAGGGTTCACGACATCGCAGGAAAATGACTTTCTTTGAGAGATTCTTGTGAATGTGAACGGGAGCTTTCAGGTCGCTGCATTCATTGGGATATCACGTCACGCTCGTACAGGCGTGACACCAGCTCAAATTTGATGGAAGAGCATAGAAGCCTTCCTTCTTCAGTGGAGGAAAGTGACAATTTAAGCAAATGCCTGTAACGGTGGACTGTGTCATTACATTACTGTGTATGGAAAAAAGGTGGTGGACAGGGAAAGCATGGAGACTTTGAACTTCAATCTATGCTGCTATGCTTTCCTTCAATATGTTATCAGGAAAAAAAAACAAAAAAAACCAGTAAAAGTGACTAATAGGACTCGGGGAGAATTCAATCAAGTACAGTCTGTGCATGCCCACACAGTCCTGAGAGGAGTTATAATCAGTCAAAACAAATAAAAGCACTTTTGTGGGCAGCAGCTAACCTCCAATTCATAAGGTAACGTTCATAAGGGAACAGACAACCGTTTTTTCCACAGCGGCCGGTGCTGAGGCCAAACTGTGCCCAACCACTGCAAAAAACACAGGTGCTTACCTGGAAAAACTGATGCTGCATGTTTCTGCTGCAAAACCGTGCTAGCATGGAATGAAGGAACCGTGACGTGAAGGAGGAGGAGTAAAGGGAGCAAAACACGCGTTGCTGTTTACCTGAACGTCATTATGAAACAAGCAGCAGCAGCGACTAGCAGCATTTCAGCAAATATTTAATGTAACAAACTTAAGAAGATGAAGAAACAGTATTCAGACTTTAGGAAAGAACGATCTGCGCGATGCAAGTGTAATCTGGACTTAAAGATGATTATTAGACTCTGTTTGGGGAGGAGGCCAGCAAACCAGCTCACGGGGGCGTTAAAATCAGTGACCACATTGTCGGGGGGGAATGTGCAAATAGTTGAATCCAGTAAGTGCTGATGTTGTTTTTATAGCCTTAACACTATATTGCATCGTCTCCTAAGCTAGTGGAAATGCAGGCCAGTTCTTAAAAGGGCTGAGCTGAGAACGCTGGTGAAAATGAGGTAACAGCGTCTTTTTGTCCAAGAACGAATAAAAGGCAGGCGTGACTAGAACAAGTCTAAACCCAAAACACTACAAGTGAGTACAAAGCAGACAGATTGTGATGTGTGTGTGTTTTCAGGCTGTGAGAGATGATAATTTTATGCAGTGTGTGTCGGCATGTAAGCGAGGAAGTGAGGAAGTGTGTGTGTGATGGGTGTGAGTACAGTCTTTTCCATGTTAATGTGTCTGTGTGTCAAAAACAAAGATCTGGGTCAAACAGTTGCTGCAATTAATTACCAGCATCTCCTAGAAGTAATTTAATACACTTTTTTTAAAGGATTGAGTACACATAATAATCCTGTTGCTGAAATTTAGTCACTGTAGCAACAGATAAGAGTATATACAGCAAAAATGTACGACGTTATGGAATATGAATTTATGGCTTATATGCTGGCTGCATGGCTGAGAAAATGAAAAACTAAAGAAAAACCTGCATTGCACATAATATATGAAACAGAATTGTTTGTAACTTCCTCGAGTAATATTCCATTAAGACGACACAAAAACTGTGATTAATTTGCAAGCACAGCTTCAGGTGTGTGTGTGTGTGTGTGTGTGTGTGTGTGTGTGTGTTACCTGTCAATCAGCGAGTCCCTCAAGCTGGTGGCGATGGCAGAGGGTTGCGCCGTGTCGCTCAGTCTGAAGACACTTTCAATGACGGACAGCTCGGTGCTGGTGGTGTCCAGCCCGCAGAATGCACACCAGTCATTGACCACCATGCCCGCCGCGATGACCTCACTGCCCCGGTTCACCGTGCCAGCCTGAGGACAAATCAATAAATATCATTAACGGGTAAACAACTCTCTTTTTGCTTTATCAAACTAAGAGAAAGAAAAAGAGGAAAAGAAAATAAACAAAGAAAATTAACTTATATCCAGTTTATGAATGTTTTTCCATTTGCTGTAATTTTTAAGTGTCGCCTCCCATTTATTCAGCTCTGCAGATATAAATGACACAACTTGTCTTTTTACTGATGAAATATTTATGAGACTCATCAGTTTCAGTTTTTGATGCTTTTCTCTAGACTTCCTTAACTAGTTTAAAATCTGTTTAAACTAATTTTCACCCAGATTTTAATGTTCACAAATATTCAATATTTTGTGTTTCCTACTATCAGAAGTGCTGTGGCCTGCAAATGGTATTTTTATAATCTGACCAAATGTTTTGCATCATGACTTTTTTAAAAAATCTCATCTTCATGGGTTCAATCTACAAAAATACTACTAAATTCACTGATTTTTTTGGTTCCGATACAGTCCGATATGTCTGTTTTCCATCACTTTCCAAATAAATTTAAAAAAAATTAAAAATAAACTGCTTCCCAAATTTTGATAAAGTTTTACTTCTGTTTTTTTTGGCTGGGATATCTAATTATTGATCTTTCTGTCTTGTGGTTTAGATTATGGTGATGTTGACCACTTATCACTTTTTATTTCCATAGACAAATTAACTTGTTTTGCCACTTTGTGACAAACTACACTGATGCACCAGGACTTTGCCCAAAGCTGGAGTCAGACTCCATGTTGGTTTGTTCAATTGTTTGGGGGTGGAGGAGTCATGACTGTGTTTTTTTTTTTTTTTTTTTTTTAAATGCATGAGTCTTAAGTACTAAGGAGCAATGTCACTACTTGTATCCATGGCAGTGCGCAAGTACTCCACATCATATCTGTGAATAATTCCATAATTGTACATGCAGAATTGGTGTTTTGATGCTGTTAATTTGGTCTTAGGTTTCACCAGAAGTGCATTTGGTGCTCTGCTTTCAGTGCACAGGGCAAAATGCACACACACACACACACACACACAAACTCTTTATGATACTGACAAATGTTTTGAGTTACACACCATATGACATGTTCAACCAATCACACCTTGGGGTGTGTGTGTGGAGTGGTTAGCTCTAATGTCTGGTAAGAAACAAAGCTTAAAGGAAGCAAAACCCCCAAACCGCCATTTTGAATTGGATCAGTTTGACAGCAGTTTTCTCACTGGGCCAAACATCCAAAAAAAAAAAAAAAACNAAAAAAAAAAAAAAAACCCTCAAGTGTGAACTCATTCATATCAGCAGATGACTGTACATGAAGTCAGGAACAAACAGGAACAGCCGCAGCCACCAGGGGGCAGCCAAACCTCAAGAAAAGGCTGAAGCGATCTAAACCTGATTCTGCTGCTGCTATTGCTCCCGGAGCATCGAGGCTGGAACTCCGTGATTAAACAATACACACTTTCTCCATCACTCACCACTAGGGGAACTTGTAGCAGAGACGACAGCTCGTCCTGGTCTTCTATGGAGGTCTTGGGGTGGACCAGGCCTCCCTGGTTACTAAATGCGCAGTAGGAACCGACTAGGACCTGCTCTGCCACCGTCTGACGGAAAACCTCGACCTTCAGAGTGTCTGCAAGAATCTCCTCTGTCTCCTAAGAGTGGGACAGCAAGTTTTTGTCACTTTTCACATTTCTAATGCAAAATGATTAAAAAAAAATTAAATTAATCATTAGTTGCAGCCTGAACGGTCGCAATCCTGTAATCTGTCATCTCAGTCCCTCCAAAAGTTTCATCCTCTAACAAAGCGTCCCTGAGTGAGGCTGTGTGTGTGTGTGTGTGTGTTCGTCTGTCTCACCCTGTCAAGGTCAGGGTGGACCAGGGCTACGTAGTCGTTGCAGGCAATGACGTTGCCGAGAGCAGAAAGCCTCTCCTCGACTCTCTGGATCTGCACGGTATCTGGTAGGCAGTTTCTGATGTGCTGCAGCTCCTGGTCCGTCATGTTGTTGGGCACCAAAAGGCCGTGACGGTTTCCTGATCACACGACAAACAGGGATGTCATCAGAAATACAGAAGTGGGAATTTTCTTTACTCAAAACCTGGAAATTCACCTGCTTGAACATAATGAACAGAATACATGAACTTAACTTTTCACTTAACTTAATCTTAACTTAACTTTTCACTTAATAAGTGAAAATATTAGAGACTCACCAATATACTGACAAGCCAATATAATCAATTTGTTAATATTTTCTTTTGAGAAATGAAAGAGGGAAAGAAAGAAAGATGGTACTGTATAAGATGAAACTGCTATGACAATTTCCTCAGAAAAGCCAGATGAAGCAGAGAAGGGACCTGGAAAATGTATTTTGTGTGTCTGTGTGTGTGTGTGCATGTTCCAGAGCAATACTCACCCACACACATCCTCCCGATGATGCGGCAGCCTGCTATGGATGCATGAACCACAGGGATGGTTTCTGACAATTCACCTTCAAACACACTGAGGATACACAAAACAAACAGCCTGTCAGTGAGCAGGTTCAAACCTGATAAGCTGGCAGCACTGGACAAAATAATCATCTCCACAATCAACAAGGGTTGATTGATAAGTTCTTAGCCTAACAGAAAGACTGAACTCTGGCAGCTATCTATTTTTCAACATAATGTTCTTCCAATTTTGTCCCTGTTTCATTTAATTTCTTGGAAGTCCAAAAAGCTTCCACTACTGATATGACATCATCTGAGGCAAAACAGGTTCCAGCTAAAGCTCTTGTCATGTGTGGCAAAAGGTGAAAGTCTGAGGGGGCAAATCAGATGAGTAGAGTGGGCGCTCGACTAGTTCAATCCACAATCATCATCAGACAACAAGGACACAATCAATGGCCGAATTTTTCCATCTTGAACAACTCACAGACCTTTGGGTGCCTCTGGAACTCATAATCCCTGAGCTCAAATGAGTTCAGCTGCAGTTCAAAATGCCTGAGCAATTACATTACAGCCATAAAATATATTACAGCCACGGCTCATTTCCTTATGTGTCTGGCTCAGAACTTATCAATCAACATTCACAAAGTGACTTTACTGTTTCTTTATCACATATTTCACATATCACATTACTGACTGGAATTAGAGACAGCTCTTTATCATTATGTTTTCAACATAATTCTTGTGTTTATTTTTCAGGTTGAAAGTAAATAAAAACAGGATAAGATTGTTTATTGTATATTCATTTTAGGAATACACAGTTTTGGTAATTGTTACTGAATTAAATTGTGGCTGATCGTCAGTGCATTGAATTGTAGTTTCCAAAATCAAACTGAATTTAGAATCAAAAATCGGTCACAACCAAATTGAATCACAATGAATCACATTGAATCACAATGAAATCAGATTTGAAATCTCAGCTGAAAGTCAATGAGTTTACCACAGTGATGAACAATAATATCAATTAGAAAACCTGATATGTGTTTTCTCACACTTTAAATGTTTGTGATGAATTTTGGATTCATCACTGGGCATCCCTGGAATTACCTCACTGACATTTAGGATCTTTTAGGATTTAGAACATTATTATTACCATTATGTTTTCCTTCTTAGTAACGGCTTGCTTCCACACCTATGGCTCCTCTCTTTCATTTTCCTCTGCTGATGTTTATTCCATTTATCGTCCTTACTGTTAAGGTATTTTAGGGAGTTTTCCTTGTCTTCTTTGAGACTTTGGGCTGTCGGTGTACGCGTGTAAAGCCCTTTGAATATCTGTGTGTGAGATAAACTTGACTTGATATCAGTAACAGGAATTGTGGTTATGAGGACATGTTGTTTTTCATGTTGCTGAGCTTTATGCAATAGCTGTCATTAAAGGTAGCACTCCTTAGCTTACATAAAATCATCTCATAGGATGCATAGGATGACATCAGATCATGTTGTCACAACAGTGGAGCCTAATTTAGTTTGCCGAGTTAAACAAATGTATCAGACCTAAAATAAATAAAATCAGCGTGATATATTAAATAAGGTACTGTACTGAAAGTTCTTTTATCACCTGTAGAAGTTCTCTGATCCACCGATCGCCACCAGGCAGTACGTGTTGGTCAGTTTGGCAAAGCAGCCGATCTCGTTGTTTTTCTCAAAAGCTGCTCTCACAGCCATGATGAAGAGGAAGGCTTACTTCAGATCCTGAAAGTGGAGAATTGATTAAAACCCTGAGTGCTGCTAATAGCTACTCACAATATATATGGGCTTCTTAGTTAAAACTTTCACAAGTTGAAACGCTGTGATACTCAGGCTAACAGGCTAACTAGTTTCAAACGTTTACTTTAGCGACCAGCGAGTAAAACAAAGCAAACCACAACATGTCAGATTCCTAAACATCTTAAACCGAAAACTCAATGAAATCAGGTGATAAATAAGTGATTGTAGTTGGTGAAAAAGAGCTAAAAATGACCTAAATAAGCTTCGTGGCCTTCTAACACGCGTGTTTCCCTTCAACCGCACGTGTTCACTTCCGCATTGGGGTCAACGTGATGACGTAGAACGTAGCATCAAAAAATTATATCCGTGTCTATCTATTGAGAGAGAGAGAGAGAGAGAGAGAGCTTTTGTAATATCTCTATATATATTAGAAAAAGTATGATATTGAATATGTAATTTTATCTTTTTAATATATTGTTACTCTGGAAATGCCTCTGGTTTAATTATTCATTGTTACTGCAAGTTAGGAACCGTGTTTATTTATTTGGATTTGATTGTCTTGATGCTAATAAGTGGGGAAATATACATTTTAATGCTTACTCCACTAAATTTACATAATTCTAATTCCACAAATGCAAAAACATTATTTTATTTTCTCTGACAACTATGTATGAAGAGAGCGATTACCGGTAAGTATTTTGCATACAAAAACAAAAAAGTGTATGCGTTTAATAATGCCAGTGTGCCATTTGCTGAAGTGCGTGTTTCCTATTCTATTCTATTCTATTCTGTTCTATTCTATTCTATTCTATTCTATTCCCATTTTCAGATTTGCCTATTTCCATCAGCTATTTCCTGATGCTTCCTCACTTCAGTGTGTGTGTGTGTGTGTGTGTGTGTGTGTGTATCTGCTTTCCCCAGTAACCCGCATAGCAACTGCACGCACCGCTGCCCTCTTCCTCTCTCCTCGTGTAGCGCCAGACTCGGTGCTCTGAGCCAATCACATCAGCCTATCAGTGTGACGTCTTGTTTGTTGACAATTCATTAGCTCGCCACCTGTGTGACGTCACTGCAGCAGGTTGGTTGGGGGCGGAGGAGGACAAAGAGAATTTAGGCAAAGGAAGAGTGATCACTCTACGTTTAGTTTAGTTTTGTTTTAGCCGACCTACTCTCCAGGCAACCTGTAAGTTGAAATCAAAGATATAAAGGTATATAATTAATTATCAAGAATTATTTGATTTTTCTTTTTTTTTTTACTTTGACCTGAAATAACCGTTAAGTATAATAGACAACATTTAAGATATGACTTGTACATTTGATGAACATAAAAGAAAAACAGTGTGTGTGTTTGTGTGTGTGTGTGTGTAGTTGTTGATTTCTACCATCAAATAATGCTTTAGCACTTTATATCACTATGATTCTGTTAAGTTGTTCCATTTGTAAAGGTTCCAGCAGCAATTAAAGGCAGCATATGCGTAATTATGCTGTGTTCACTCTACTGCGTACCTCAGAAGTGGCAAGTTGGAACTCAAAACTGCATCCATGATGCTTCCATGAAAACTTGTTTTATTTGCTCTGTGGAACCAAAAGAAGCTACATTTTAACATTTGTGAGCTATTTATTTTTCCAGTACAGTTACTGCTTTGTGTTATCTGTTAACCTGCTGCTGTCTGTAAACTGATTAATTTAAAGAAAATGGCTCTAATGTCCTTTTAAAATTTAAATATTACTGTTTATTGTGTCAACATACTGAAATATAACAATACTGAACTCAGGGTTGAAGAAACCTTGCCTATCTTTCTGAGTAGGAATTCTGCATTTTCTCTGACTTTTCCCAGTCGCAGGATGGAAATTCTCATTTCCGAGTGCAAGTCAAACACAGCATTATTTCGTAATTTTCAGCAGCATTATAGCATTTCCTAAACATCACCGTTGAGTCTTAAAACTGGAGACTGAGAGTCCACGCATGACGATTAAAGCCCACCTTCACAGACATCTCTGTTCCTGTATTTTATTTCTTGTACAGGTGACTGTCATTTCTTATATGTGTGCAACATTTGCATGTTTGCCAGACATGGCAGATCTTGCCACCACCAATGGTTTAGAATGGCTAGAATGCCAATGCAAGATTAGATTATTCCTATCCATGCGATTGGTGCAGCCACAAACACGTTTGTATATTTAACTCAGCATAAGCATACTATAGCTAAAACATAAAAACTTAAAATTAAGAAAAAGTGTGACAACATGCAGCCAGAGGTAGAGAGCCCCAAAGGGACATGAGAAAAAAAAAATTGCTAGGAAAAAAAAACATTGCTAGTATCTCATGAGCACAAGATTTATCTCCTGCACTACTAGATAATAACTTGTGGGCACAAGATAATAATTTGTTCCCACAAGTTAATTATTTTGTGCACACGAGATAATTATCTTGTGGGAACAAACTAGTAATACTGTTTTTTGTTTTTTTTTTTTCTGGCAATTTATTTATTTTTTCTCATGTCCCTTTAGGTGCTCCGTACAGAGGAGATATGTGGTACTGTTTTTCATTCTAATTTTAAAAGGAGGAATTTCACACATACAGGAAGTTGCGTTCATTCATCTTCTTCCTCATAAACGATCTTCGGTGAGTCCCTCCGTCAACACGTCTGTCCCTGAACTCTGCCTGGAAACACCGCAAACTAACCGGAGAGCTTGTACCGAGAGAGACGTACGGGGCTCGTATGCGACGTGGGGGTNCACCGCAAACTAACCGGAGAGCTTGTACCGAGAGAGACGTACGGGGCTCGTATGCGACGTGGGGGTCGATTGAGCTGGGTAAAATTAATTTCTCTTCCCCCACAGGTTGTCTCTCTCTCTCTCTCTCTCTCTCTCTCTCTCTCTCTCTCNTATCAGTTTTGTAAACTGATAAGCCCCGTCTCCAAGACGTCTCACTAATATAAAAATGATGCATTTACAAAACATTTTAATTTGATTAATTAGCATTTTCTTCTGAAAACCATATCTTTTTTCTCATGTAACCGTGTATCAGTTTGATATTATTGCATAAAGACTCACCTTTTGGCAATTCTCGAGCTATATCTGTTTTCTCTGTGTTCCCTTGGTGTTAGAACGGGTTACCCAAGTCCATTCACGAGGTCTTTAAAGGACCATACCTGCCGTTTTGCATGTTTGAGCCTAATGCATACAACCGTTATTTTACTGACATCCATTTCTTAAAAACACACTACTGGATTGGTAGATATTAGAATTGTTTTTCCTACCTTCCAGATTGCTATTGTTTTCACTTCATGCAGCACGGTGTTAATTCTATTTGTAGAGATTTGAAACATACTTGAGATAAGAAATCTATCACAACAAACTCACTCTCACTCTCTCAAATCAATAATGTAAACAGATTAATTAATTGGTTAGTGTGTTGGACATGATGACCCAAAAAAACTATTTCATTTAATGAAGGAAAGAAAAACAGATCCTCCATTTTGAGGGATGTTTCAGTCCAAAGCATCTCAGAAGGCTACCATTAATTCATATTAGTGGTCATTTGCAGGTCCAAAGAAAGAAAGAAACCAAGAAAGGAAAGGAATAACACAGCAACTGAAGTGAACCTTGCAGCTGCATACTGAGGGTTACATGTGTTGTGTTGCAGTTTGACAGAGGAAAGACAGTTTCAGTGTTATTGTCCTAAGAAGAGGGCAAGTGGAGATGAGGAAGTGCCCCCGTCAAAACAAAACAACAATGTCAGAGAGAGAGAGAGAGAGAGCAAGCTATATTTAGCCTGGCTATCTCTCAGGCTGTAACAGGCAGCAGAAGAGGGGAAATGAGCTGGTTACACTGAATGCTGATTAAGATGGTCCTAAGTGAAGCCCAGATTGACTTAAAGGACCATACTGGCCATTTTACATGTTTGAGCCTAATATATTAATATATTATATTATACATGTTATGTTACTGACAACCATTTCCCAAAGAATAAGCCTGTATTTCAGCTTTCCTGATATTTTGCAAAATCTCTTCATCTTTCAAAATCAAATATTCAAGCGATACACCCACCTTAAAAATCCATGTTTCACCTGCTAATAGTTACGCAGCCTTAGGAAGTCACTGTCGTTTAAATTTTTCGATAAACGCAGGTCTTCTTTTGGGACTGTATTCCCGGTGGAGACATACATT
>VXCM01003623.1:7093-88136 GCA_014773175.1 Lucifuga dentata
AAAAAAAAAAAAAAAAAAAAAAAAAAAAAAAAAAAAAAAAAAAAAAAAAAAAAAAAAGAGTTTACTCTAACAGTTTCATAAAATAAACTCTTATGATCATTTTCAGACTTTAAATGAGAACAGAAGCAGTACAAAAGATGCATTCAAAAGGCTGAAGTGGTGAGCCACAAACTGTTTGTCATCATCATGTTTACAGAAACTTTTTACAGGTGAACAGAGTAAAATGTTCAGATATCAGCTTCAAATTGAATGTTATAACAAAAATAATGGTTACTCCAAACAGAGTGTAGCTACTCACTTCCTGTTTCCATACAACGCAAAGTAAAACATATAGAGCCATATGTGACGTCACCACTCGCCTTTTTAATGATCATATAAAACTGTAGTTACAGTTTCACAAACATTTCTGAGGTGCAGAGTTGTTTCAGTTCCAGCCATCAGGCTAACGTGAACTCTGCTTTAATGAGCATTTTCTCTGAATATGAATATGAAGCAGCCGATTTAAAGACTCAGAACCCTTTTCCAGGAACCTTCTGGGTACTTCACATACATGTTGTTCTTGTTTCCATCAGCTAAAGATGTTCCAGGAAGTGCAGGGTAAGAAACTCTGGCCATTATTTAAACAGGAACTTCCAGACTGCAATGACGTGTTCAGCCACAAGGAGGCGCTGACGTTGTTTTGGTGTTGAATATTTGACTAGAGATGAACTTTGCGTGTCAAAGTTTCAGTTTTTGGTTCAATTTTAAAACAGAAAATGAAAGAGAATCAAAGAGACACGTTGACTTCCTGCTGTTTTCAACATCCAATCATAGACACACAGACACACAACAGGAAGTTATAACAACATGACTGCAGGGTCACGTTTCAATCTGTTATCAGTTAAATCTGTTAAATCTTCACAGAACGTCCAATTAAAATGCAAACTATTATAAGAGCTGAAGGGATTTCTGAAGTTCCTGTGACGGACATGTTCACGCCGTTGAGTGAAGTCGCCGCCGCGTCTTTAGCTGATCACGCCGCGTAATGAGACCACAGCGCCTCCTAGCATACCTTCTGTGTTTTCATTTTTTTTCAGTCTCCCATTTGAGTCAAAAACAGTTTTGTTGTTTGAGGCCCAGAGACATTTTACAACAAAAAGCATGTAAACAACTCTGCATCTAAGAACACGTGAGTAACCATAACTTCAATTTTCAGTCATATTCTGGACAAAATGGCAGCACAAAGACACCTGAACACCCCCCCTCCCCCTTAATAAGGTATAATTTAATAAGGTTATTAGTTACAATGTAAGATGGTGATTCCCCCTTATTATTTTCTGAGTTTAAAAACTCACAAATTTGCTAGTTTTTAAATTCAGAAAAATAATAAGGGAGAATCGGAACCGCTTCACATTGTGACTATGCCTGCACGTGACCTTATTAAATTCTACTTTTCCATTGGATTTAGCAATATAGAAAATTGTGCTTTTAGCACAAAATTATCAAATTATAATAAGTATCCAGACTTTTAAAACTTATAGCATACAGACTTTTTTTTTTTCGAGGAAACTGGGAAATTTGCGAGTTTAAAATCTCAAAATAATGCCCCTTTTTCTTCATATGGCTCTAATACGCTGTTGTAAAACAAAAGAAAAAAGTAAAAAGAAAAAAAAGAAAAAGTATAAAGAAAAAAGAAAGGGGAAAAAAGAGGAAAAAAAAGGAAAAAGAAAAAAGAGGGAAAAAAGGAAATAAGAAAAAGGAAAAAAACACTTCATTTTTAAAATAAGGCACATAAAGTATAAAGACACGGATTTATCTGCCACATCAGAAGCAACTAAAACGTCTGCTGCTCGTTCACCAGATTTGCTTTTTACATCAATGACCCAGAGCTCATACATGTCAGTTATGACTGCATGTTAAAAAGTGACATGAATTTCTAAATGTTTGAAGTTTGCTGTCTGGTTTCATATTTCTGCAGCAGAATCAGTTCATACGTGTGAGGAAAATTCAAAGTGTCTTTGAGACGCCATGTAGTCACATCAAAGAAATAATGCACATTCCAAATTCTACATTAAATACATAAAAACAAATTAAATTATTCTGACATTCACAAGCACAAACACGACTGTAGGATTTTATTCTCTAAAATCTGACATTAAAAAAAACATTTCTAAAGCATAAAGATGCAGTTTGTAAGAACAAATGTGTTTCTTCACGTCATCGTGTCAAATCATGAAATGGAAAATCACTGTATCACAACGAGATCTGCTCAATAAAGAAATCATTTGTCCTGCAGTTTTTTTCCAAAATTGGCACAATCATGTCAAATGCTTCTGTTTAGCACTTTAATAATTAAACATTGGAACATGAACAATATGAATAATTTATTTACAAAAAAAATCAAAGATGTTGATTTCTTGTTGAAGTGTGATTATTTATTTATTTTTTATTCAAGTCTAAATTATGGAAATGTTAATTTAGACCAAACAGATAATTAGGTCATTTACAAACAGAAAACATGTTGAGACAGAAACACACACACACACCTTTCACACTAACAGCACATTAACATGTTAAAGGACATTACCAGCCATTTTGCATGTTTGAGCCTAATATATTCATTTTTCATACATGTTATGTTACTGACAATCATTTCTCAAAGGATAAAACTGTATTTCAGCTTTCCTGATATTTTGCAAAATCTCTTAATCTTTCAAAATCAAATATTCAAGTGATACACCCACCTTAAAAATCCATGTTTCTCCTGCTAATAGTTACACAGCCTTATGAAGTCACGGTCCTTTAAATTTTTCCATAAACGCAGGTCTTCTTTTGGGACTATATTCCCCGGTGGAGGCATACATTCACTCCACGCTTTTTATTGAGCTTAAACACTAAAATTACATAACTTCTAAAAAAACCTGAATACACGTCTTGTTGGTGATGATGGATTACCTATCCCAAGAACGTTTACAGTATCAACAAGTTGATTTTAATAGCAGAATGAACTGAAACCAATGGAGGTCTGGAAGGTAGGAAAAACATTTTTAATTCACTGTTCCAATAGTATGCTTTGGGAAATGATTATCAGTAATTTTATGTGTATGAAAATTGAATATATTAGGCTCAAACATGCTAAATGGTTGGTATGGTCCTTTAAAATCAAACTTAATCATATTCTGATTTTTAAAAAGCATCACTTCCTCTGTTTACATGAACTCTGTTCTTTTCTTGAAAAAAGTCCTGATATTTAGAGAAATCTGTCATAAAGTCAAACTGTTATAATTGTACATTTTTACAGTAATTATTTTGATTTGGTAAATTAATAATAACATGAGGGTTAAACTGCGACATGTTGTACTTTAACACAATTCATCACTTGAAACAGTGAAAAATTAATTTGTGAGAAACTTAATTGTCACAAACTGCATCTTTAAAATCCATAAAAAAACACAAGGAAAATATTTTGTCAACTTACATCAACAAATTGCCCGCATGATTTAGGCATGAAGAGAAGAATTACAAAGTAAAATGTGTAAAAATATTCTGGTTTATCTTTAAACATGATGTTACAGGGAGAAACAGCACATACATCCACACCACACAACATGAAAATAAACACCAGAATTCTATTTTTCTGTTTTTACAAAAGTAAAAGAAAATAAAAACCCTGTGCATCTACTTTTTTCTTGGTAACAGACTTTCAGTAATTGTCTAAATTCTATGCATATTACAGCTTTTTGCTTAAATTGTTCTTCAGTGTAGAATGGATGAATGATTTTATATTTTAGTATCTCTACAGACGGGGGAGGGGTGAAGAAGGGGCGGGGCCTATGAGCATACTACAGAGGAAATGAGGATGATGAAGGTGACAGTGTAAGTCAGTTGCCATGTCCATGTAAAGGCAGAACGAAGCGGTCGGGCGGCATTAGAGCTTTTGGCTGTAAGGAAGGGATGTGGATATACAAACAATGAGCATATTCATGCCCATCTACAGAAAATAAACAAAACAATCTAACCGACAAAACCTGACAAACCCTAAACTGCAACTTCTGAGCCATGCAATCCTGTTATCGTCCACACATCATCCAGAAAATATTCAGAAAAAGTCTGAGCTTTTGTCATGTATCATTTGAATGTGGAACTCTTCGCTAAATAACACCTATGACTCTTTTTACTTTTTAATTTAAGCAACATTTGTCCAAAAAGCTTACAATAACCACAAAAAAAAAAAAAAAAAAAAAAAATCATTTGCTGAAGCAGTTCCACATCCAAAGGTCAAAATGATGAAGTTATCTTAGAAAAAGAAATATATCTGAAAAAACAAACAATCAACTAAAACATGCCTGATCGCTTGGATAAATTGAAAACCATGAAAATGTTTGGATGAAAGAAGTTTGCTGATAGAAGAAGAGAGACGGTCAGCAGAGCGTCTCTGCCGTGTTTTCCTGTTAGTCTTTACAGGTGAAGGCTCGCCGTGCAGTCTGAGTGTGTTTCTCTACTATTTGGTTTGGTTAAACTGCAATGATGCATGCTAAGAGTAAGTTGCATTTAGGGAACGTAGGAAATAAAGAACACAGCAAACAAAGACACAACATTAGACAAAAGAAAGTTCAACTAACAGCCGTGGGAACAAAATCAAAACCACAAATCATCTGTTCATCTTGTGTCATGAATAAATGCCAATTTAACTGTGATAAACAAAATTAAAGCTGAAATCCGTAACATTCTGCATGTGGCCAATGTACAGCAAAGATTCCAAATTTTTTGGCTCGTCTGTTCACTATGATGCATGAAAATATGCAAAACGTGAACTGAAACTCAGGCAGGTTAGCGGGTTAACCGGCTAACTGGGATTAACGCAGGTCCCTGAACTAAACACCAACCTGCACCTTTAATGTTTCTTTACTTCAGGACTTTGGATCAAATGTCAAAAAGCAGTTTTACTTTATAAGTTGTGAAGACAAAATACCATGTGATCACGTTAAAATAATCCTCTTTAAAAGTTACAATAGCAGCAGATTAAATGATCTTTGATGAATTTTGATTTATTAAAGAAAATATTACGGACAACAGTTTTAACCCTCAGTGTTTTTGACAGATGATCTAATAAACTGTGATGCTAAATTACCCACAGCCTTTAGTTTGTCAATGAAAGTATATTTCATAAGATGGCACAGATTTAATGTTCTGAGATTCATCTGAACCTGTTTTCTGTCATTTAAAACAAACATTCAAACTTTTTAACCCTTCAAACCTTGTCCTGAACATCAACCAAAAAACATAGAAAAGTAGATTTACACATTTACACACGCTCCCATCTTACTGCAGTTCACTGTTTGTCCATCAGTCATCACTCCTGAGCTTCCGTCCTCTGCAGTCACATGACCTGACTCAGCACTTTGTGGATTCGTTAGCCTGTCTGACTTTCTGACTCCATTTAGACAGTTTGCTTTGCTTTACTGTAACAAACCTGATGATTCAGTTTGTCCTCCATGATTATTGTTTAGTATCTGCTTTGTATTTGGGTCGTTAAGTAAAGATGGTTTATCTACGTTTTAGTATCTGTTAGATTGTTTGACTCAAATTCCTGTTGCCCCATGTGACAAATCCTGGATGTAACATTGGTACTAGAAGAGGAGGGATGGATCCCTCCTCTGTGTGTAAGCACACGGATATGTGTTTATACACGGATACATAGATTTGCATAGATTGAATGGATTTATTAAAAAATACTAAATACCATATGAACAACATTGGAAGAAGTTGGGAATGACCTTGAACATGTATAACAAACCATACTATACCACTTGTTTTTCTAAATTCAAACTGGTTTCACTTTGGATTTAGAAAAACAGATCTACTTCATTGGCATTACTTGAATATGTGGACGTTACCAAATGTTTTCAAAAACATGAACATACTGTGGGGACATTTGTTGATCTTAAATAGCATTTGACACATTGGTCATGATTTAAAAGTTAGAAAGATCTGTTATTAGAATATGTTCAGTTTAAAAATTACTCTTCAAATACACAGAGGGGTCACTTGAGGAGTCCCTCAAGGCTCAGTGTTAGGCCCAATGTTGTTTATTTGTATATAAACGAAATTTATAAGGTTTCCAGTTTGATGAAATGTATTTTACCTGCTGATGATACAAATTAATTTGTTCTAGTAAAAATCTTGAACATTTGGAGAAGGTGCAGAGGAAGTTGGAAGCTTTAATAGTTTGATAGAAACTGATTATCTAGATAAATCTAAGTACATCATCTTTGGAAATTATAAAATGAATTTGCAAAGTAAACTTGTAGCAAGTGACACTGAAATTGAAAGAGAGTTTGAGAGTAAATTTTTGGGAGATATAATTGATCATGAATTATGTTGGAAACTCCATATAACTTAATCAAAAATGTCTAAGTCTATTGCTACATCTATGGATTTCTTAAATCTAAGATGATCAGATCCCTTTTTTCTTGGGACAATCCTGTATTTTAGGTCTTTTTTAAGTGTTCTGACTTATTCTGAAAAAAATCTCAATTTGTCCTGTATTTCATGGACTTATGCTTTATTTTTTTGTTTAAAATAAAATTAATTTCCCCCTCTTTGTCAGTTATGATGAGTCAAAGTTGGGTTACATACACCAACCCATCAATTCTGATTCAACCTAGTTAAATCAGACTCCGTTATACACTTTGTATAGCAATCATAAAAACTGTTCATGTCTACTTCCATACACTACAAACTGTGCAGACATATACATATAAATCAAACACAAAGTCCATTTTTATCCTACAAAAGAGCCATAAGAACAATGAATAAGGTGAATTATCATGTATCATCTGTTAAATTGTTTAGTACATTATAGGCTCTAAAATTTCAAGACTTGGTAAATTTTAAAATAGCTCAAATTATGTATAAGGTTGTTAATAATACCAGAAAATATTCAAAAGTTTTTCAAGATGAGAGAGAACCAATATATGCGACAAGTCTGTATGTTTTAGAAACAAAGGTGAGAACAAATGTTAAAAGCTTGAAAATGTGAAGCTCAACTGGTAAATTTAAAAGAACGCTTAAAGATAGTTTAAGTAATGAGTATAAAACAGACAGAATTCTAACTTGTGTATTTTTTTGGCATGAAGATGTTATGATTTATGAGGTATAAGAAGTGTCGTTACAATAAGCTGCAGCTTTTGCCTTCACCTTTTTTTGGTCCAAACATTTTGATATTTATGATATCTATCCTTATTTATCTATTATTTATTTATCTATCCATAGTGTTATCTTATTGTATTGCTTGGACCAAAATAAATTACTAGTATAGGTTTAGAATGTGACATTAGAGAGCTGCATGCGCTTAAAAAACAGACTCATTTATCATCTTATCTCAGAACCTGACAACAGAGCTAATCTGCATTATTTCTCATTTGTTCATAATGTTTTTGTAGCAAAAGATTTTGATGTGAAGTCAAAATGTTTTTGTTCTTCCAGTAAAACATTGTTATTACTCATTATTTAAGTGCCTTTTTGTGGCCATCTTATGAAATTACTTGAGAAAAAAAAGTTTCACAGCAGAGACAAAAACACAAAGACAAAGAAAGCGCGGCAACCACAAATATGATTCCCTGTTAAACATGGATGAAGACAAAACATTTAGCCAGAGTGCAGGGACATGGGGTCAAAGGTCAAAAATAAACTCTGGAGCCAATCAAAATGCATGCAGAAGAGTGACTGGAGGAAGAATCACTTTGCTAACGCAACCAATGGTAGACGAAAAGCAAAATTAAAGTAGAAAATGTGGGGAGAAAAAAAATCTTTTTTGCCATCAAATCAGATCACAGAAACATATTTTAATTAAGTGAAGAAACAAAGTTTTTTCTAAATATTACTGTTATTACTTACACAACAAAAAAGATTTTTTTTATGTTCTATTGCTTTGCGAAAAAGAAAGAATGTTTGATTAGAGCGATATAAAAGAAATGCAAATATAAAACTTCATGCCATGATGAGGTAACTACAGGAGAGTGATTTCTAGAATTAGCAAACAGAGAATAATGAAGCTCAAAAACAAACCAAACCCCGACTTCACTCATGCTCACAAAACACAACAGGAAGTAGTCTTGTCTTCCAAAACGAGGCAACAAAATAAAGCTGAACCCAGCAGACCGTGCCGCTATCAGTGTCAAATGATACGAGGGTTAGAATGGCGTGAATTTCTGTGTAAACGTGATTGGATGACGGTCCCTGACTTTGTCTTACGTCATTAAACTCATGAGCATCAGGCTGCAGGGCACAAATCCCCAAACCTAAACACGCTTCGGAAGAACTTGGGAATGACCTTCAACACGTATGACATGTCAGTCAAAAAACATTACAATGCTCAGGTATCACGCCTCTGTTTCTTTAACTGCTGTATATGTACAATTTTTACAAACATTCCAAATAAATGTGCTTATAATAGCAGGACTGTGTCAAAGTTAGACAAAAAGTAAAATCCTGTTTATTTTTAGAAGATGAAACAAACCTTCATAAACTGACTTTACCAAATATTTAACGTATTTCACCATCTGATCAGCTCATTTTTAACACATGGAGATCTGGAGCGGTTTTATTCTGTCACTAAATTAAAATGTTTGATAAATTGGACTGTTCAAAAAGTGGATGACAACAATTCTATAATTATTTATATTTGAACTAAATCCATAATAATTTACATTTGTATCAAATTGCTTATAATATATATTTTAATCATATCAAGAATTTATATTTGAATCAAATCGATAATTTATATTTGAATCAAATTGATTATTTATATTTGGATCAAACTGATAATTTATATTGGGATCAAATCTATAACAATTTATATTTGAATCAAATTGATAACTTATATTTGGATCAAATCGATAATTTATATTTGTCCAACAGAGTTTTGGATAAAAAATGCGGGAGAGTCACATCAGAGTGGATCAGATCATACTGAATGTTTCTCAGCTTGTCTCACTATGTTCACTGCCATTATTTCACTGCTTCCAAATGCAATGTTTCATAATATCCATCTATCCATTATCTATACCTGCTTATCCTATTCAGGGTCAGAAGCAGCTGCAGCCTATCCCAGTGATACTGGGTGAGCAGCAGGTACACCTGGACAGGTCACCAGCCAATCACAGAGCTGATACATGGAGACAGACAACTTATATAAATTAAATGAAAAGATAAAATAGTCTGTGTGTTTGTAAAGTTTCTATTTTATTCTTTAATGTGTCATAAAAAGTTTGTTTCATCTGCTCAGAGACATGATAGCTAACCGACGAAATATGGAAATTCCCAAATTCTCGCAAAAACTGAAGCTGTTATCAGAATATTAGAGGGTGTTAAAACTTTAGAAAAGAGACAGAATAAAAGTTCACCAAGAAGCAGAAGATGTGAGCAAAAAAAAAAAAACCAAAAACAAAAAAAAAAAGACTTGTACACAGAAATTCAATGTTATCTGTTCTCCATCATACAGAGCAAGAACCCAGAGAAACACGTATGAAAAACAAAACGTGGGCTTTCTATGGACGACACACTGATTCTGACAGAAAGAAAGTTAAAAAGAAAAGCCGTCAAAATGTATCGTGTCAAAGTGACGATGAGAGCGTGAAGGTACGATACATTCTGAAGCATCACGGAAACACGGAGCACCACCGCACAAATTCTGCACATTCGTGATGACGTTACAAAGTCATTTGTCTCTGACACAGGCAAAATTTGTACATGTGTTGTTACCGTGTAACCACCTCCAACGACCCCATGGCCACGTGTAGCTCGCTACGCTAACGAGCTTCTCGCTTCCTGTTTCAGCTCGCAAAANGACCCCATGGCCACGTGTAGCTCGCTACGCTAACGAGCTTCTCGCTTCCTGTTTCAGCTCGCAAAACAGTGTAATTTGCTATGATCGGTTACGTTCAGCATCTAACTGCATCATGTAATCGTGACCCCTGACCCCCTCACCGTAACCCCTGATCCTGACCTCCTCACTGTGACCCCTGAACCCAGCAAGTGAGCCTTAATCCTGACCCCTTAGCATGACCTCTGACCCTAAGCCTCCCTGGATTGGTTAATGTGGACTGCAGCTCACTGTTGGCGTGTTAGGTGAAGTTCCTGTTTGTGTAACCATGGGGGGAGGGGCGATGCTGTGAGGATACCTGATCCTCAGGTGCAGATGAGTGACGCCACGAGAAAGCAAGCAGAAGCAAACTAACCTAGCCCACCTGCATGGCCTGTCTCACACTCCTCCAGGTCCTCGTCGTCACTCGAACACTCTGCAGACGACACGATGTCATCTGTCGCGTGCTTCATGATGTCATCAGCCATCGCCGTGAAGTAAGCACGCAGCCAAACACATGGCAAACACACACAAACACACACAGCAAACACACAAACACACAGCAAACACGCAGCAAAATCACAAACACACAAACACACAGCAAACACACAAAGAAGGAAAAAACATACAGAACATGTTAACATTTGTTAATTATCCTGGTTTTCTTTTGTTTCAACATAAATACAGACTTTTACTGTCAATGTTTGTTGTAATTTAAAATTGTGAACATGTTGTTTTATTAAAAATAATTATAAAGTGGAAACATGTTAGACTTTAACTAAAGGCTCAGGTACTTTAGCGTTAGCATTAGCTTTTTAAACAGGCAGGTTTGCTGCTGTTACGTGTGTTACAAGAGATAGAAAATGGAGTTCATTTTATGTTTTATTCTTTATATGATGATTTATATGATAAGAGCTGTACTTTTTCATACATGTCCTCAATCAAAGCAGATTTGTTTAGGCTGTATGATAATCACAGGCTTGATGTGTTTTAGGCAGAGAACCTTGTTTGGTGTGTTTTATGTCAAGTTTGAGAGAGAAGTTTTTGATGTGGGGTTTATATAATAAGTTCACTTTTTTGATACAGTTTTGGACATCCTCACTGTATGTTTGAGACAGTTTTTGTTTCACCATGCAACAGTGTCTTTGGTGTCTTATCAATCCATGTGGGCATGACACATAAAAATCAATCAATCAATATTACTAAAATCAGACAGTAAACATGTAAACAGTTTGATCATGTAAACAAATTGATCATGTAAATAGACTGATCATTGGTATTATGACATCATCATCTTCTGGATCTGTATCATATCTATATTATGCTATTATAATCTATATCATAACAATTCATTTTGCTTTGTTAGTCTCTCTGTTTGCTCAGTCTGTTGTCTTTGTTGGTCTGTTGGAGCTGCAGCATAAGTGAACCGTCTACACCACACAGGGAGTTTATATTACGCTACATATTTGTTTGTGCTGCACTTTGGACCTTTTTTACCCGGCTGGTGTATGGTTATCATGATGGTGGCTGCTGAGGCGGTGGCGTTTTTAATACAATCAGCTATAACTGAGAGCTTCTGATTGTTTTTTTGACCACTATAGAAGTATTGCATAAGGTTGTAAAAGACCAACCAAAATGAGTGGAGGGAGGATGGGGGGGGGNGGTTTCCTACAATGCAGATTGGGAAGAAGAAGTAAACTTGCCCCCACTTCCAACGATCTGATTGTCTAATGTGCAATCCATCCAATAAGATGTATCAACTGGAAGCTTACGCCACATGGAAGTGTAGCTCACTAGTGCCTGTGTACGTATTTATAGAAAAATAGTGTAATAGTGTAAAATACCCTAATATAGCAGGCTAAAACAGGCCCTGATGTCAATTAAAAAGTACATCAGTTAATAAGAATATACACATACAAGGCAAAATTTCACATTGTGAAAATGCAGCATTTATTTTATTCATTCTGAGGTTAATGTTTTCCTTCTTTCACCTGCAGCAAGAATGGATCAGCCAATCAAAACCGTCATCACACGTTTTATGTTGACTCAGCACAGTTTTATTATAGACACTGCCTGTGCTTAATGACACATGGCATGCGTAAAGGCCCGGTTCATGATGCTGAGTGCATCTTGTTGTATATGATATATATATATATATATATATATATATGCAGCATGATGCATACAGTTTGTGCTACTTTAAGTCATGGCTCCATTCCGTGGCATTTTTAATGCACGGCTCAACAAGTTTGCAAAGGGTGACACTTTTTATAGTTGATTTCAAGCCTAAACTCTGAACATAACCTGGTCCTGACCAAGTTATGTCTGCAGCAGCAGTTGCCATGGTGATCCAGCCAGGTTAAAAGAGAGCCACCTTCGTGACTCTGAAAACCCTGGCTTTAGGCTCAACATACCTCGCTAACACACTAATCTGGCTTCTGGCTTCGTATAGCCCTCTGGTCTTCTTAGAGAGCTTGGGTTTGTAAAGTCCTTTGAGACATTGGATGTGATACTGAGCTACAAATAAACTTGACTTGACACACATACAACACAGAAACAACATGACCACCAGAGGAGCTTTTTGGGGCAATATGGAACACTAGAATGAATGAAAAGGCTAATTTTACTTTTTTGCACATAATTCTAGAGACATTTTGTTACGTCTTTAAAACTGTAGCTTCTAAACTCTTCCATTTTTAGAGGCGTTTTATACATTTCATAAGTGTGATCAATAGTAAACTGATTAATTTCACCATTGCAAGTTAAAATTTCACCCCAGCAGCATAGGGACCTTTCCATACCTGCACAGTGGAGGACGAGCGGTGTTTCCGTGTGGTGGTGGTGGACATGGTGGTGGTCGTCTCGATGAAGGTAGCGGACATATCTGGAGACATGGCGGTGGACCTCGCTGAACCTGCCACACTGGGCACGTCCCCTACCAGCCTGACGCTGCCATTAATCTTTATGTTCGGGTTTTCCTCGGCGGCCATGTTCAGGACCTTCAAGCCGTTGTAGTAGAGGCCAGACAGCTGACCCTGGTACGGCCGACCGCGATCACTGCCGCCAACAGCCACCGTGGCCTGAGTGNAGACAGCTGACCCTGGTACGGCCGACCGCGATCACTGCCGCCAACAGCCACCGTGGCCTGAGTGTTGAAAATCGTTAGCTGCCGACCTACAGGAAAGATTCCCAAGAAAGTTATTAACTAAAAGCTTTAAAGGTAATTTGCACATTTGATTTTCATTTTCACACTCATGCAGCTGTGGTGACGAGTAAGACTTCAGTATTCTGAAAAAGACTTCATATCACAGCAGCAAAAGAGTGAATATGCAGCGTCATCCTTCTGACTTCAGCTGAAGCTACAGACAGTTTCATTTTCATGGTGCAGAGTTTTAACTGATAATGTTTCAAGTGAAAATTAGAAAAGCGCCTTTTTGATTGCGCCTTGTTCTTGTCCCATCAACAATCAGACTGAACACAAAAAGAATAATTTATCTGTTTCTCATGTTTACTAAGCTGCTTATTTTCTGTTACACATTAATAAACAATCAAACCAGACAAACATTCATTAAACTCATCTCAATTAACAGAACTAAAAGTGAATTTTATCTAAATGAATGTTTGCTAACTCATGATATCTACCACTTTATCAGCTTCATCTTATTGTTTTATTCCTCACATATTTTCTTTTGTCATACTTCCCCTCCTCCTGTTATATCAGGATACATCATGGGGTTATTGTTGCCATGGCAGCGGTGCTAATTAAGTGTTAAACATGCTGCCAGTCTGACTTTAATGCTGTAAAACAGTTTGTAGTGTCTTCAATCATGTTATCACAGTCATAAACAGGAAAAAAAGATGTGTAAATGGTTTAAAAGAATGAGTGTGAATATTGTCTTTGTGAGTATATTTATGAAAAGGTGTGTGTGAAGGTTTGACCTTTCTCCTGCAGCCACTCCTCCACTGGTCTGGCATATTTGAAAGGAATTTTCTTGTTGGCCATTTGATATCGTTCGATGTCGCTGTTCCCTTTAAAGGTTAAACAGACATGATAGAAACATTTAGAGATCATCAGCATAATAACACATCTCTAAACATTCACAACATGTCTTAGGGTTAGGGTTTAGGATTAGGGTTTTTTTTAATAAACTTTATTGAAAGAGTTAAATTCAAACAACAAAATAATAAACAGGTTTACAGAATAAAAAGAGGAAATAAAGTGCCAGGGAATACAGTTATGATATATATAAAAAAAGAAGTCAGTTTAAAAAAAAAAGTAAACATGGGGGGTTGTGCAAGAAGCTCTTTTTTGTGTATTCAATGAACAAAAAAATAGGAGGAGGATAAAAATTTAAATAAAAGAGTACAAATTAATTATTAAGTAACATTAGCCAATAATTTTATAGGTTTCAAATATTTTTTGGGTCTTTGTTGCTTTTTCATTTTGACTAGAGAATTGTAGTATAGGTTGATATCAATTAGAAATAAGGTAAGATTTGGTTTTTGTTGGTCCATTTCATTTTATATATATGGAATTTGCCAAAAATTATAAATAGTTGGATTAAAAAGTTAATATTATTGTCCAGAGTTATTTTCAAAAGTTTAGGGTTAGGGTTACCCTAAATCAGATGCTGTCCAGTGAGGGCAGAGAAATAAAGCACTCCTATTGGCTGTGTCCCTCTTTGTTAACAAGATGTTATACTTCATTATAAATATAGTAGCAGTAGCTTGGATTAGCATAGCATAAATTTAGCATTCTTTTATGGATTTTTTTCAGCCTGTTGGATTGAAATATTCTGACACACGTCGTACCCGTTGGGAAGTGTTCGTTGATGGCCCAGTTGTCCACCTGCAGCGTAGCATTTCCTCCATTCCTGGTGAATCGGACCACGTGATACTTCCCGTCGTTCACCGGGATGTTGCTCTCCTGCACACTGATATCCACTGTGCCGATGTTGAACGTCACACCAATTGTTCCTTGTTGCTGAAAGAACATGAGAACTGATTATTACAAACATTATTTATTTGATTTCTTAAATAATTATTTAAACATTATTTAATTGACTTCTTAAATGATTGTTACAAAAATTAGTTTAATTAATTTATTACAAATATTACTTTAATTCATGAGTTGAAGCTGGTTTTAGTTGGAGTTGATGCTAGTTTCATTTTGAGTTGAAGTTTGTTTAGTTGGAGTTGAACTTGGTTTTACTTTGGGTTGAAGTCAGTTTAGATGGAGTTGAAGCTAGTTTTAGTTGGAAGTGAATCTGGTGCTGGTTTTAGGTGGAGTTTAAGATGCTTTTTATTGGAATTGAAGCTGGTCTTAGTTTGAGTTTAAAGCTGGTTTTAGTTAGAGTTGAAACTGGTTTTAATTTGAGTTTAAAAAATGGCAACAACTGATGAAATTCCAAAGAGGTTGCAAGAAATGCACAGAGTTGAACATGACACGACCTGCAAAATGTGTAGAACAGCTTATCAAATTGGTGAACACAGGAGACCATTTACTGATATGCCAATTGATATTGTCTTGCAAGAGTTGAATGGTCTAAAAATGGAGCGTGTTTTACTTTCCAATAAAACATGTGCTGACATCATCGATCATATTTCAACATAGATGAAAAAAAGTCTGGTTGAGGATGTCATCAAAAACAAAAGGAAATTCTGTGTGTTAATAGATGAGTCCACAACAGTTAGTGGTAAATCTGTGTTGGTGGTCTGTTTATGGGCAGCTTTTGCTAACACAGAGCCAGATACAGTATTTTTTGAACTGCTGGAATTGGATGGAACGACTGCCAGTCATTGGTGGCATGTCTGAAAACACATGGCTTTGATGACATCTTCTTACAACAGTGTTTTGTGTCTTTTGCGTGTGATGGAGCATCAGTAATGCTTGGCAGAAAGGCAGGAGTCGCTACACAGCTAAGCACTAAATTTCCTGGTCTATTTGTTTGGCATTGTTCTAATTATAGTCTACAACCGGCAGTTGGTGATGTTGTCAAGGAAGTGTCTGGACACTTCCAATTTTTTTTTTTTGATAAACTGTATGCCTTATATCATGCCTCTCCCAAAAATCAAAGAGAATTGGCTCATTGTGCACATGATGTTGGTCGGCACTTTCTTGTGGAGGTGCACCTCTTTAATGCTGCCAGTGATCTTAGGAGAGACTCAACAGAAAGAGCCAAATACAAGGGGCTGCATGATGTTCTTACATCTGTGCCTTTTGTTTTCAGTCTTGGTGTAATGTATGATGCACTCACAGAACTCAGTGATCTGTCAAGATTGCTCCAAAAGCGAGATATGACGCTGCCAGAAGCAGACAATCTCCTTACAAGACAGGTTTGTGTTTCTGAGTCTGTGATTTCCTCTCCCGAACAGAAGCTATCCAAGCTCAAAAGGAGAACTCATTCAAGACCATTGCCCTTCAGAAGACTGCAAAAATCAATGCTGAACAGTTTTTTTGCAGCAGAAAATTTAAAAAACAGGATGACTCCAAAAACTAGCTCTCATGTTGGCACACAAGCAAGTTCAAAAACAGTTGATAACTGGCTTATTGCAGACATGAAGGTCCTTTACCCAGACAACTGGCCAGAGGGAAAGATGGACATCCAGCACAGTGATGCATCTGTGTGACACACTAAAAGTAGATCGAAGGGAAAGTGTCCAGGGATTTTGAGAATACAAGGAACTAAGGGGATCCAAGATACCAGCTACCCTTAGGTCTCTGCTCAGAGCTATCAGCACCATTGCTGTCTCCACCAGGCTCATTCACAGTGAATGTGAATGAGCTTTTAGCTGACATGACATTCTCCCTTGCTGTAAGACGCATGTCCAACCTTGTTGTTATGAAGTGCAATGGTCCACCGTTACAGAAGTTCAGCCCAGAGAAATATGTAATAACATGGCTGGCAAAAGAAAGAAGGTCTGCTGCTGAAACAACATGTGAGACCCCTGATCATTCCATCAAATTTGAACCCAAGACCTGCTGGAGCCTTTTTTTAACTGGGTAACTAGGTATCTTTTAAATGTGATGCTCTTACTACTATTATTATGATTATTTTGAATTTACTTTTACTATCCTCTCATTTTCTGCCTCTGTCTATTTTTCTATTTTTCTCTCCTTGGCAACTAGATGAATATCTGCAGAGGGACCCAATTTTGTTCATAGTTTTTCTTCAGAACTTACTGTTGCTGCTTCTTTAAGTAAGTAGTCATCTTCTTTAAGTAGCCCATCAATGTGTGTTGCTGAATACTACACAGCAGTTATACTAAAGGAGGCAGGAAAAACAGATGGAAAGAAAAGGAAAATGAGGGGAAGAGAAGTGTAGTGTCTCTGTGAACTTACGATGTGTAACATGAGGTAGTCGCCCAGGCCCGGAGCGCTGTCGATCCTCACTAGGATGCCATCTTTCAGGGACGTGCTGAAGCCGACGGTCAGTCTGTCTGTCCTGGTGCTAGGCCTCTCATTGGCTGGCCACCTGAACGTAATAAGACCGCCTCCTTTCCCAAATATGTACGTTGTCCCAGCTGAAACAGGAAAAGAAGGAAGAGAGTGACTAATGAGACGTCCAGAGGGATTAGGAAGTTTATGGTTATTACATTATTACGTTATTACATTACATTATTTACAGTTACAGCACCTCAGACTAGAGACCAGAATGAACAGATTGGGGTAATAACTATGCCATCCACACCATCCAGTCGCAGCCTGCACCATGGTGTAAAGACTCCAAACTGTTCCCATTTCAAACGAGTAAAGACACTGAAAATTACCTGCTCTGATTTGAATAAACTGTCAGAACCTGGGGATGGCCAGTCTGAGTGGGCCTACAGGCTTGTACCTTTGCTGACTGGCAAAGCTCTTGAAGCTTATACAGCCATGGATGAGGAACTCTCTGACTCCTATCCAGATCTTAAAGGTGCCTTGTTGGCCAAGTTTGATATATCTTCAGAGACCTATCGACAGTGACAGACATCAAAACTTGTAGCCCAGTATATCAGCACCACGTCAGCACACCCCAAGGTCACAGCAGCAGCCACCTAACCGAGGTCCAAGACACAGTCAGGGCCAGGCATACAACAGGTACCTGTGCAGCGGCCTAGTAATGATAGTGGAATCATATCTATAATATGTTAGTATTGTCAGCAAACTGGCCACAAGACCACAATCTGTCCTCTCAAAAACCCTAAATTGTCAGGTGTTGTGTGCCTCATAAAGAAAACTTCATTCAATCTGACACAGAGGCTAGCGCCGCATACAGTATCATCTGCTGTCTGTTAATGGGACTTGCTTTCTTGGACAGTGACAGTTCCAGGACTTTGATTTGTTGCCCATCAGATTATGGTATTGACATTGAATATGTTCATGGTGATAACAGACTCTATCCCACAGCTGAAGTTACATTTGTTTAGATGGTTGAGCATTTTCTTACAAGTTGCTGTCCTTAACAACTTGTCTGTTGATTGCAATTTGGGAAGGGATTTGCCAGTGTTGTGAGATTTGCTTGGGGAGAAACGGCGGAAATCTGAAATGTGTGCTGTGGTCACAAGGCCCCAGTTAAGCAGGCCTTGAGCCTCTCCCAGACCTTGACAGTGGTCTGTATGAGGGGGCTCTAAAGGGCTACAAAAAACCCAACGACAATGCCACTAGGAAAAACTAAAAGGGGCTTATACTGCTCTCGTAGCACAACACTATGCGGAGCGAGATTCAGCTAACAACTTGATATCTTCCCAAAAAAAGACAAGGCTTGACCTTTATTGAACTTTGAAAACTCTTGTGAAACTAAAAAAAATACAATACAGAAAAAAGCATACATTAATACAGAATACAACTTAGCATGTTATTTCTTAAATTGCTAGTATAAAATGTTGTTGTAGATCCGAATAATAAGCTCAGTGCATTGGCTATTAAGATACAGCTATAGGCTAACGGTTACATGCTATACACGGAGCTAGCATCTCAGAGCACATGGTTTAACAAACAGCTCAGGGCGCTCTCCAACATGCATTTGTCCTTTTTTGTGTTGATCTTTGGTTCTTGTTTTACACACCAACCACCTCAATCTTCTACCGAGTCCGACTCTCACACCTCATGTCATCATTTATTCTTATTTTTTTAAAAATAAATGTTAATTTGCTTTTGCCTGTTTTGCATGCGTCTTCCTGTTTTGTTGGCCTATAAACTGGTCATAACACCCACCAAAAAATCTTCATAACCCATGTAGAAATCTGTGTAACCATAAACCCCTACCAAAGTCACCAATGACCAAAGAAAAAAATCTTCATAACTCACATAAAAAAAAAAATCTGCGCAATCCACCAAAAAAATCTCGACAACCCACATAAAAATCTCCACAACCCACGTAAAAATCTTTACAACAAACATAAAAATCTCTACAACCCATGTAGAAATCTACGTAATCCACCTAAAAAAATCACCGAAAAATCACAAAATCTACTAAAAAATTTCTGTAACCCACATTAAAAAAACTCTACTACCCGCAGTAAAAATAAAGAAATATTCACTGATCATTAAAACTGAATTGCATCTTTCTTAAACAAGTTTCTCAAGTCCAGCCCAAAACCCAACACCAAACCCAACTCCTAAACCAACACCAAACTAAACTACAAAACCCACACCAGTGCCAGATCCTTCCCCCTAACAAAAATCACAGCAGTGGTCTAAGAACGTGTATTTCATGGAGGTCCTGTTTTGGTTCCAGACTTTGCCAGCATGTTACCCCACTCCACACACATGAACATCAGAGTGACTTACGGTCATTGCATTGGGTTCCCGTGTACGAGGTCATGGAGCAGTCACACGTGTAATTCTCCCACTGCTGGATACAAATCCCCATGTTGGCACAGGAATCCTCCTGACACGTGGTGCTGGGACCTGTGGAAGTCCAACCACACCCACAACCATGCCACACACACACACACACACACAAACAACAACGTCCCACACACACATTTAAACGCTGTTAAAAAATCTGCCTTTAATTACATGAACTAACTGCAGGTTTTATCATATTAAAAGTCTTTTAGGACTTCCTGTCATGTCAGAGCAGCAGAAGAACTAAATTCATCCTTTAGGCAGTTTGTCTGATTGTGGAGTGATGAACTTTTAGGTCTTTAGAGGATTTTCATATTATAATTCTTCTTCTGAGCTCCTCTGAAATGACTTTTGATGGTCATGTTTGATGGAAGATCAGAATCTGCCAGTAAACAAACTTTTTTTTATAACACACACCTCCAAACTCAACATCGTCTGACTCAAATAGCTTTTAACTGTCAGTGTTTACAAGGTGAAAGACATTTCATTGTTTATTGCGTCTTTAAGCAGATTGTGTTTGTGTCCGTCTGTTATTGTGACTTAGATTCAGTTCAGTTTGAACTGAATCTAAGTCACAATGAAGATCATCTGACCATGATTTATGGGTAATTTATGCAGAAATCCAGAAAATTGCAAAGGTTTCATTAACTTTTTCTGGTATTAATTTGCAAACTTAACCTAGTTTGAGTCGTAAAGATCGCAATGACCCCAAACATTCGCACAGCCTCTTCGTCTTTATGTCTGAAAGCTAAACTCATATGTTGGGCTTTTAAACAAAAGTTTCTGTGCAGACATCTTTGTTTTCGTCATATAATTTGAAACTGGCTAACAGTTTTTTCATGTGGTGGTAAGGTGATTTTTCAGTGTCACCTGATCACGTTTCAGTGAAGTTACACCCGTTGAACAGACTTACCTGGTGAAATCTGATTGGAAGGATCAGTGAGTGTGTATCTGTGGAAGCTGATGAGGATCAAATCCTGCAGTGAGGAAGTTCCTGGACTGAATCTGTTTTATGTTCAAGATGCAGCGGTGCTTTTTCCTTAAAATCAACGAATCACCTCAAACTTCATCACCCAATCATCTCTCACTTACAGTATGCACCCTTAACATGTTATCTACAGAGCCATGAAAAAGTGTCTACTTCCTGATTTCTTCTATTTTTGCATATTTGTCACACTTAATCGTGTAACATCTTCAAAATTTAACATGAGACAAAGAGCCTGAGTAAACATATATATACGTATATATATATAGCTGCACAAATTATTTTTCTGATGTCATAGAGTTTTAATCAGCACTATACAATACTGTTATCTCTGATTCTGCTTGTCTTGATGTTTCCTCAGCAACCTGTGAAAACTTTCTGAGATTATTGATATTATTGATATTAGGTCACGTCTCACCTGCTCATGATTGGTCTGTTCCTCCTACATGCTCTGCTTTCCTGAATCAATCTCTCTCTCTCTCTCTCTCTCTCTCTCTCTCTCCTCTCACCCTTTCTTGGCAGAAATAGTCATGCATTTGAAGCCTTCATCTTGCCCTCTTCTTCCCTCTCGCCTTCATTGATTTTGTTGGGTCTGGTTTTCTGGCTATAATCAATAATTTTTTGATACAAGTTTGTCCCAGCTGATTTTAAACATCTTGTGGTGCAGTTTCTCATTAAAAAGCCAAACCTGGACCCCACAAGTTCTCTCAAACTTTAGACCTACTATCTCTTTAAACTGCCTTTTTTTCTGTAAGGTTCTGGAGAAAAAACGTTAGAGAAGAACGTTTTTTCTCTAACGTTCTTCTGTGTTGCGTGTGTCCTGTCAGCAGAGATATGATGAAGAAACAACAACATGTTACTGTTTAAAGATTCATCGCGTCATGCTGAAAGTATCAGATTTCTGAGAAATGGCTAACAGCATGAGTATAGATTTAGGTAGGGACAATATCTGTAACGATCTCAAATGATCTTGTCGTGTAAAGTCCAGCAGAGCCACTCAGATCTCTGCAGAGCTGCCAGGTTTGTGTGTTTTCTGTTGTGACTGGGTGACAGCGTGTTCTGTGATTCCTGCTGATCTGGCAACCCACAGTCAGTCTGTCTGCTGTCTGAGACGCGTCTGTGAGAGCGATTTACAGCAACGAATATGAAGTGATAAATCATTATAGTTTAAAAAATTAAACATCAGAGAATTCAGACAGCATTTGGTTTGAACGTTGGTCAGGACAGTATGCTCAACTGTGCTGTTTACTTGTTGTCTCTATGTTTTCTATTTCATACACACACACACAAAGAGGTTTATGTTCAAAGTATTTACTGTATTCACGTATTTAAATAGTCTTTGCTGATAGAACTACATCACTCAGCTGACCTGAGATTTAAATTCATTTTATAAGGAAAATTCTGGTAGCAGCAGTTTGACACCACAGGTGGAGATGCAGGGCTCAGCTGAGCTGTTATATCCACAGGTAAACAACCCGTTGAGGCATGTGATTGGTCAGTTTAATGCTAAGCATTTCCTATTGGATAAAATCCTTGTCAATCAACTCANCATGTGATTGGTCAGTTTAATGCTAAGCATTTCCTATTGGATAAAATCCTTGTCAATCAACTCAAAGCTTGTAAAAAGTTATCACCAAGCATTCTGATTGGCTGGTTTTAGCTTACATTCAGTAGACTGATGCAGGGGATTTTAGTCTAAAATCAAATAATGGAAATGAAAACTTATCATGGAAACTTTTTTAGGAAATTATCTTCATAATGTGTTAAGAATGCAGATTTATTCCATATTTTAGCATGTTTAATGCCACCAGCAGCCTGCTGGACGTTACTGGCATGTATCCAGTTGTTGTTTTGTTGTTATGTTGTTGTTGTGCTAGCAAATGATTTTTTTTTTTAGTGGTGAAACAAAATGTTCAAAAATGTTTTTAAATGGCTACTGTTTCTAATAATTTCATTTATTGATCACATCTCTCACATGATAACAGATTGTGGATGTGGCGTCTGAGCCATTAGGAATGAGAAAAAAAAGCCACTCATTCTGTGTTTACATAAATATTATATGCATAAATAATGAACAAAGCAAATATTTGACACAGTCAGGTTCTTTGTATGTGTGTGTATGATGTAGAAAAATAAGACACAGCAAGTGCAGCACAAATGTGTATGTTGCTCATCTGGAAAAAAAAAAAAAAAAAAAAGTCTGTACTAATGTTGAAACCAAACCTACTGCCTTGGCTAACGGAAAATAAACTGTACCTTATGAAATTTGTCTGGACAGTTCAGTAGCAGCTCCAGGATGTTTGTGGCATTTCCTGCTGTCCAAACTAAATCTATGAATGTGACACATGAGAAGTTCCTGCCGGTAACGCCGACAGATAAACGAGTGTAAACAAGGTGCAGCTTCATCTTTCCAAGCGGCTTTATCTTTACATCCCACTGCATGTCCAACCGTGCATGTTCACCACACACACACACACACACACACTCACACACTCACACACTCATTGCAGAAGCCTGATGAGTACATATCACACTGTGAGGCATAATAGTGAACTATCACCATCTAGTGACTGAAGATGTGAATTACCATATGTGACTGTGTGTGTGTGTGTGTGTGTGTTTGATCTGACTAAAGCTAAAATTCAAACTCATCCGAGATGATGAGAGTTTTAACAGAATGCTGCATGTCAATGTGATTTACATGACAAATCAAGTGGAAAAAAGAGAAAAAACATACAAGCAGCACAGAATGAGACGCGATGTCATGAACATGATACCAGACAACAACCACAAACTGTGACTGATGACATTTTATTTTGAAAAATAAATAGATTCACCATGGTTTTCTTGCAGTACATACAGTATAGTAAACAATGTTTTCGCTGAATGAGGAAACACAAACTTTACTTTAAGTCATGATAAATGATTCTGAATTTACTTTTTCATATTCAACTGTCTAAAAAAAAACACATACAGTCAAAGTCCAATGTAATGATATGATGGACAAAAGAAAAACAAAGAGCTGTACATGCAAACAAGAAGTCAGCCCGTAAAACAACATCAACAGAACATGTGACATGGAAACATTTTGTTCACGATGGAAAATGTTTCAACAGCACTTTTTTTTTTTTTTTTCTGCATGAATAACTAGAACTCAACACAAAAAAATATAACCTTTGGCAGCTTTTGCTTTGCTGATCTGTAGCCTGATCCACACTTCCTGTACTGCTGTGAGGTCATGGTCATGTCTAACCTCAGTTTTTTCCTTTTAAACTTTTTTGGTACTTTCAAAGTGTTATTGCATATTTGGAGGATTAAAATATTACAGAAATGTGCTGTTTCAGGATGTGAATGTATAATGATGTGTCTTTGTACTCGTAAGTCTGTAATATTTGCATACATGATAAAATTGTACAAGACTAAATCTTCATAAAATCATTGAAAAAAAAAGTTAAAAAAGTAAAAATATAACCTGCAGATGTGCAGTTTTTAGTGTTTCTGCACTGGCATTAACTGGTGTGACGTGTCAGCGTGCGACCAATGTGGCCGATAAGACGACGATGTGGGTGTTTGGCCTGACTCTAACACCCGCCAAGAGAAGCGGCGAGCACAGTTAACAGGAAGGAAGGGCTCCCATACGGACGCACGGCCACCGAGCTACTGTTAGCATTCAGCAGGAAGAACGGGCTCCTCCAGCTGGAGTTGGAGTTCAGGTTTGTGTTGTACGTTTGGCTGCTGCTGTAGTCTGAGTCAGACATGGTTTTGAGGGACGGTGTACCTTCACATCCTCGCTCAATCTGCCCACTGCGAAACAAGGCGTCGCTGAGGAGGTCGGGCAGGCGACCGTTGAGATCCACAGACGCCAAACAGCCCTGGAAGCCTTCCCTGGAGGCTACCAGCTTAGGCAGGTTACCGTACATGCCTGGACCCAGTCCGGCAATAAAAAGATCACCTGCGGGTAGAAATCAAACAGGTAAAGTTTATGTGTCTTATTGACATCACGACCTTAATTCAACACTTTGTGCTTTAACAGCTTGTGCCAGTGTAACTGAGTTAGCTCTGCACATCGACACAAAGACGCCAAAATCTTTACTTCCCTGCATGCTTTGCGGCAGTGGCAGAGTCAGGGGGTGGCCCGTGGAGGCCATGGCCATCATAGATGAAAGCCTGGTCACCCAGTGGCCACCACACACAGTATCCACTCTCAGCACTCATTTTTTAATTTATTTGAATATTTTTGTGCAAACCATTTCTGCCCTGCCACTGCAGCACTCAGGACTTTATATAGCAGAACACACACATCATGTGATCTGTTGCCTCTCCCCCTCCCATCCTACAGCCAGGTCATACAGACAGCCCAGCTTTCAGCAAACTGAGAAGACAATTACAGGTACGTTTGTAAAACTAGACATTTATTGACTTAATTTACTGCCGTTTTTTAATTGTTCCCTGAAATGAAGGCTAGGTTAGAGTATGCTATGTGTGATGCAGCAAAGTTAGTGAGGTTTTCCNGTTCCCTGAAATGAAGGCTAGGTTAGAGTATGCTATGTGTGATGCAGCAAAGTTAGTGAGGTTTTCCATGCTTTGTGCAGACCATCTTAAGCTGTGACACGTGAAGCTCTCAGCTGAGCTTGTTAAACATGGAGCTCAGCGTGTGGAGAAACAGCAGCTGACCTGGAGCTTCATGTGTGTCATGGCTTCAGACGAGTTTTTACAAGTTTAAGAAGAGACACAAAGGTTTTGAAGTGCACAGCACCAACGTAATATATATTCAGAATTTCCCATTTTCTTTTTTTGCTTCAAGTTTTTCTTATGTTTCTTTCAAACAGGAAAATCAATTACTGTTATTTCTGCTGACTAGACTATTTTTAGAAAATATACCCTGATTTGAGCTAAAAGCAAGTATCCTCTAAACTCTGTTGAGTTGTCTAAATAACACACCTAATGGTGTGTTGGAGCTCATTACATAGTCATTGATGCCTGAGTGAGTGAAAAAGGTCATATTTGGCAACAACGCTGCCACACGCAGAAAAAAACCTGAAAAAAAGCACCAGTTAAGGTGTCACCCCAAACAGAAGACTGGTCTCAGCCTGGACACCCCTCAGAAAATTGTCTGACTCCTGCTTTGCGGGGGTCATTCCTATGTTCCCCAGCTCTATTTAGCACAATAGAGCACATGAAGGGTTAGGGTTATTCACACTTAATGTGTGTTAACAGAATACTGAACTGGGGAACATAAGACCCTGGGAACATCGATACGCTCTTGCTTTGCGTACCTTTCAGGTCAAGGTTCTTGGCACCGTTGATGCTCTGACTCGTGGTCGTGGCGTCCACTTTCAGCGTGTGGGTGTTGCTGTTGTCACGGGTGATGGCCACGTTGTGCCACTGGTTGTCATTCAGGGCTCTTTCACTTTTGCCCTTGACGAGGTTTGGCCCGTTGCCGAGGTCAAAAACATAGTGGATGTACCTGCAAGCAATCAAAGTCATTTAGAGCTACACAATGTTTATGAGATCTACTTTTTATTACTACAATACTGAATTAATATGACTCTATTTAACTAGAACCTTCAATCTTTGCAAACAGCAGCAAGAGGTCAGAGAGGTCATGCTGAGGACTTTAAACGCATCTTCTTCTTCTTTTCCTTTCGGCTTTCCCTTCAGGGGTCACCACAGCGAATCATCTGCCTCCATCTAACCCTATCCTCTGCCTCCTCTTCTCTCACACCAACTAACTTCATGTCCTCTTTCACTACATCCATAAATCTCCTCTTTGGTCTTCCTCTAGGCCTCCTGCCTGGCAGTTCCAACCTCAGCATCCTTCTACCGATATGTTCACTATCCCTCCTCTGTACATGTCCAAACCATCTCAGTCTGGCCTCTCTGACTTTATCTCCAAAACATCTAACATGCGCTGTCCCTCTGATGTACTCGTTCCTGATCCTATCCATCCTCGTCACTCCCAAAGAGAACCTCAGCATTTTAGTCTCTGCTACCTCTAGCTCTGCCTCCTGTCTTTTCCTCAGTGCCACTGTCTCTAAGCCATACAACATCGCTGGTCTCACCACCGTTTTGTACACCTTTCCTTTCATTCTTGCCGAGACTCTTTTGTCACACATCACACCTGACACTTTTCTCCACCCATTCCAACCTGCTTGCACACGTTTCTTCACCTCTTTTCCACACTCTCCATTGCTCTGGACTGTGGACCCTAAGTACTTAAAATCCTCCACCTTCTTTATCTCTATTCCCTGTAACCTCACCATTCCACTTGAGTCCCTCTCATTCACAGCCATGTATTCTGTCTTGCTGCGGCTAACCTTCATTCCTCTCCTTTCCAGGGCATATCTCCACCTCTCTAGGTTTTCCTCCACCTGCTCCCTGCTCTCACTACAGATCACAATGTCATCTGCAAACATCATAGTCCAAGGGGATTCTTGTCTAACCTCATCTGTCAGCCTGTCCATCACTACAGCAAACAAGAAGGGGCTCAGAGCTGATCCTTGGTGTAGTCCCACTTCCACCTTGAACTCCTCTGTCACACCTACGGCACACCTCACCACTGTCTTACAGCTCTCATACATGTCCTGCACCACTCTAACATACTTCTCTGCCACTCCAGACTTCCTCATACAACACCACAGTTCCTCTCTCGGCACCCTGTCATATGCTTTCTCTAGATCTACAAAGGCACAATGCAGCTCCCTCTGACCTTCTCTGTACTTCTCTATCAACATCCTCAAAGCAAATACTGCATCTGTAGTACTCTTCCTTGGCATGAAACCATACTGCTGCTCAGAAATGCTGACTTCTGCCCTTAGTCTAGCTTCCACTACTCTTTCCCATAACTTCATTGTGTGGCTCATCAACTTTATTCCTCTGTAGTTGCCACAGCTCTGCACGTCTCCCTTGTTCTTAAAAATCGGCACCAGCACACTTCTCCTCCATTCCTCAGGCATCCTCTCACTCTCTAAGATCTCGTTGAACAACCTAGTCAAAAACTCTACTGCCACCTCTCCTAGACACTTCCATACCTCTACAGGTATATCATCAGGACCAACTGCCTTTCCACTCTTCATCCTCTTCAGTGACCTCCTCACTTCATCCTTACTAATCTTTGCAACTTCCTGGTTCACAACGGTCACCTCTTCTACTCTTCGTTCCCTCTCATTTTCCTCATTCATCAGCTCTTCAAAGTACTCTTTCCATCTTCCCATCACACTTCTGGCACCTGTCAATACATTTCCATCTCTATCCTTAATCACCCTAACCTGCTGCACGTCCTTCCCATCTCTATTTCTCTGCCTCGCCAACCTGTATAAATCAATCAGGACTTTAAACGCATCACGTGATGTAATCAGATCACCAATCAGTCTGATTCATTAATAAATCTCACTGAGTTTGCATCACGTATGAATGTATTAAACAGCCTTTTCAGTACATAAACACAGAATTCATACTTTCATTTCATTTGAGATCAGAGAATTCTTCTTAAACTGTGGAACACGATGAGCCACCGTTGTTCAAGCTCACAGTCAGAGCTCGTCTACGCAAACCAGGTATCAGCACGACTTTAAAGGAATGTGCCAATGCTTTTCAGATGTTTTTAACCGATCGCTTATTGAATGTAAAGTTCCAGCACGTTTTAAATCAGCAGTAATAAGAAGTGGAATGCTAACAGTCGTAATGATTAAAGACCTACTGACATCTGCAATAATGAAGTGTTTGAATGTTTTGTCCTGTACCACCTGTCAAATGTTGCTATGGATACTAATAAATCTGCATATAGATCGTGCAGGTCAGTGAACGATGCTGCTCACTTTGTCTGAAAGTTGTGGCTCATACGCTCAGATTTTATTTGTTGATTTTAGTTCTGCTTTTAGCTGCATCGACCTCACAAGCTGTTTGATTGTCTCGTATGAGGCACCCACCCCTCCCTCCCACTCACTCTCTGGATCCTCAATTTTCTCCAGGACCGGAAACAAGTGGTTAAAATGAATAATAAGCATCAGCACGGAGCTCCACAGGTTGCATGTTGTTTTTTTCTCTCTCTATACACTAACAATTTCACCTCCCAGCACAATTCTGTTAACCCTTACATGCATAGGACGGGTCTTTAGCGACCCGGGACCACGTTACCACACCTCTAATTCATTCATTTTTTTCATTTAAGTCCTCAACCCCCGGTATTCCTCAAACTCTGTTTTTAACAGTTTTATGGTTTCAAGTTGTCAAAATTTATGAAAATAATTGTTTTTCTAATGTTTTNTTTTTTTTTTTTTTCCCTGGAGTACAGGCAGCAGGTAATAGTTGTGTTTTCACCTTTGGTCCTTAGGTGGCACTGTAGTATCACTGATATGATGAACAAACGCTAATTCTGAAGAAGCTGTTTCTGCTGTAACTATGCTGCTAGCTTACTGCTACAGAAAGACGCTGCAGAGCAGCATCGCTGTGATGCTCCGGCTTTGATGAGTCATTATAAAAATATAATATGGCAAAAAATGTGTTGGATTTGTTATCATTCATAAAATGTTCTTAAAAGTTCACAAGCAAAAATATCACTTTATCGCTCAATTATTGTAAGTTACAGGTCTTTAACGACCCGGCGTATGTATGAATAGATGGAAAATGACTCATGCATTTAAGGGTTAAACATTTAAATGTAATAGTAGTGAGCCTCATGTCTGATAGTGATGAAACTTTTTCTAGGGAGGAAATTGCCTTTATGACTAGCTGGTGTCATAGCAATAATCTACATTTAAACGTCTCTAGAACTAGAGATGATCATTGACTTCAGAAAGTGCCTCAAAGAAATCAAACCCTTGATAAGCAACAGCCAGGAGGGAGCAGGTGGTCAGTTTGAAGTTTTTGGGTAGCACCATCTCTTCAGACAACACAACAGCCATCAGAAGCAAAACCCACCAACGACTATTCTTTCTCAGACAGCTGAAAGAGTTCAAAGTTTCAAGAGAAGGTTTGCTGTTGATTTACAGAGCTGATACAGAATCTATTCTCACTTTCTCAGTAACGGTGTGGTTCAACCACATCACAACCCAGGAAAGAAAACAGAGCCTCAAAAATCATTGGCATTACACTCCTGCTCTGAAAGAAATTCATGAGTCACATCTGAAAAAAAACACTGGGCTTCAAAATCTTAAAAGACCTGTCGCATCCTGCTAACCCTCTGTTCAAATTTCTCCCTTCAGGAAAAAGTCTCAAATCTTTCCTGTGAAAGACGACCAGATTCAGGAACAGCACATACACATCTGCAATTCCTATTTTAAATGATTCTCAGGACCTAATTTTTAATTCTTCCATTTAACTGTTATGATTCAATTTAATGTTAAATTTAGTTTTGTTTTGATTCACTTTATAGTTTTTAGCTGTTATTATTGCTAATTAGCATTTTAAATGAGTCAAAGGAGTCACTTTTTTAGATTAATCCAATATAATCAGATATATTTGTGCAATGAATGATTGTTGTATGTCTGTTTATTTATTATGAGCACAGTGAATTCATTACACAGCAATAAAGTTGAAATGAATGCATGACTTTTTTTTTTTTTTTTTNGTTTTTTTTTTTTTTTTTACAGAATGTTTATTAATTCAGTTAAAGTTAAAAAGTACTCATGTTTCTAATACTAAATGTTGAGGTTTCCAAGGAAATCAAACTTTACTAAAAAAATAAGAACTTTGTTGCTATTCTGCCAAGTCCACCTACCCTTTCACCAGCTCTACAGCAATGAAGTCATTTCCGTCTCCAGAGTTGAAGAGTATGAAGCCGTCAGGTGAGGTGGTCTTGAACTGGAAGAAAAGGTGCATGGAAGTGTAGGCCTGCAGGGTGGCCAGGCTCAGGTAGCTGCTCTTGGACTTGAAGGTTACGGGGTCGGCGATAATGGAACGCATCCCAAAGCGAGCGTTGAGCTCACAGTAGTCTATGTCGCCATTCTTGCACAGGTCGATGTAGAGCATGCCGTTAAACCTGACGTCCAGAAAACAATTTGACAGATACGTTTCCAGAAAATTCATGATGTGCTGATTGTGAAATATAAGAGTATATTTATTTATGTGTATACAGGTGTGTATGTGTACTATGTACCTCAGGCTCTGCAGGTGGCCGATGAAGCTGGAGGGGATGCTGGAAATGAAGCGGCGCTCTGTCATGATGCCTGTCTCAATGTTGTGGAACTCCAGACGGGTGTGATCACCCGCCATTTGGCCTGGCGATGGGGAGGGTGGAGGGGATGGGTTGAAAAGAAAGACAAAAACAAAAAGAAAAGACTGTCTGACAGCAACACAAAAGGGCTGATTTAAGGAGAAAATTACATGAACATGTTAGATGAGTGCAAACTTTTTGCTACATGCCTGCATGCTTTAACCAAGATTACACATCCATTAATTAGCAAAGTTTACAGTAAAAAACACACCTGACAAACAGGTGAAATTTCTCTTAAACATAAACTGAGCGGGTGAAGTTAAGTACCTTCGGCTACATCATCGTCAACCGTTAGCTTGTAGGTTTTTCCGCGGCGGACCACACGTACTGTATGCCACTCATTATCATTGAGTTTCTGCCCAGCATACAGGGTCTCTGGTCCTTTGCCTGAGAACAGTCACAAAGTTAAAGTCATCCCAAACCTTCAAACCAAACCTTCGTTTGCCCAGCCAGCAGGAAGCCTGTGAACAGGCTAAACACTGCTCACTAACATTTAAAACACACTATACTTAGGTCTTCTTTTCCTCTTCCTCTGGGAAACAAAGGTTTAGTTTTCTCAGTGAAACTCACAGTTTACATGACATAATACATGTGTGAAAACTCTCACGTGTCAAAAAGTAAAAGTGCTTTTACTCGTTGGTCAGAGAAACCTTTGCCTTTCACTTTTCTCCATCTTTCCTTCCCTCCTTTTCTGTCCCACCATAGAATATATCAACACACAAATGCTGTCAAAACAACAAAGCCAGAGACAAACTTCCTGTTGTTCCCTCAGAGCTCTCTAGCCTGTGTACTGTTACATAAGACATCTTCAGCACTTTCCTCAGTGTCCTCATCCTCTCAGTGTCTGACAGCAGCATCTTCAGCTCTTCATCAGTCAGCACGTTCACACATACGCTAACCTCTGATTATTAGTCTGCACTTTAAGGCAATAATAAGACAGAACGTGGACAGAATTACTCTGATTTATGCTGAATTCAATCTAATTTAAGTGTTTGTCACACTTGAAAAATAGATTTATTGCCTTAATGTGAGTACAATCAAAGCTTTAATGTGCATGTAAACATACTGAGTGATGATCATTTGAGCTGCATGCACAGTATTTTTTCTGAGACTAAATCACTCATCTTTCATCTCTTCTCCTTAAAGCTTTCATTTTCTCCCTTTGCTTCTTAAAGTTTACAACTAAAACAAAAATTATCACAGGATATTACATATTTTAGTCTATTCACAGTTTATTAAATTTAACAATAATTTGATCTGTTTCCTGTTTGCTGACAGTTTCTCATGTAAGTGTGACTCGAGAAAGGTTGTAACTAAAATGTGTTTATTGACAAATCCTATTAAAGAAACAAGGATGAATTTTCCCACCGACACATATGTTCTATTTCATAATGGTGAACACGCTACCTTATGGGTCAGCCTCACCCAGTGAGTGAGATGTTTAGGAGACAGTAAAGCAAATTAACCACCCTCACGACAGGATGCAACCAGAGCCTATACATATAGCTGTGCATCCACTGACACATTCTCTTTTTTTGCCTCGATCGTGAAACCTTTTCTGGAAAAGTTTGCTTTGTTACCATTTCTGTCGCTTGTTATCCACTCTTCCAGTAGATTGCTGGTTTAATAACTCCAGCATGTAGACAGGAAGTGTGTGAATTGCGATAATGGTGTGCGGAGGTGGCGTGACTGATTCATTCCTTCGTTTGGTGCCTGTTGTGTCCACGCGGAGATTTTCTTACGGAAGATTATAAGGGACACAATTAAAATAAAAAACAGAGTGAAATATAATACACATTTGTGAAATACAATACATGTTTTCAATTGTGTTTCATTTCCATACGCACATTTACTGTCATAATGATGTGATAAACATATGGTATGGTGCAAACTGTTATTTTTATTTTTTATTTTTTGGAATGATTGAATTAATTGTTTTTATTGTGACATGAATTTTTCATGCCACATTAAAATCAAATCATAATATGGTGAAAAGAAAAGATCAGGAGTTTTTCATTTCATGTTGTCCAGCAGGGGGCAGCATAGACATACCAATACTAAACACAAAGCCCTCTCATTTCTTTTTCTGAAGCTGCTGCGTTATCAGCACCAGAATGAAAAAGTAAACACGGTCCAATCAGAGTGTGGGGGCGGAACTTAAGGTGTAGTTTGTTCTGAACATGCACTGGCAATGATTTTGATATTATTCTGTGTGGAGTGGTTGTAGAGAGAATAGGGAACATAGAACTTATCACAGACAAATTTCTTCAACAAACAAAACAAGCTTTGCAAACNAGAGAATAGGGAACATAGAACTTATCACAGACAAATTTCTTCAACAAACAAAACAAGCTTTGCAAACAGTAGGAACAAGTTAGCCTCATGCTAACAGTTTGAAGATGCAGCTAACACATGAAGGGACATTACCAGTCTGATTGACTGGGCTGGTCTCCCGTACACACATTCCTGTTAATAATCAGGTACTTGGAAATGTGGATTAGAGAACTACAAACTGTCTCTACATGTCAAATCATGGCTAACTGTGTGTTCTTCCACTTGTTGCAACAGAGCAGCAATCTCGTCCTTTATTCTCTCCTGACCTGACACGATTGCTAACTATCACCTGTTGCACATTCAGAACAAACTACACCTAAGCTCTGCCTCCACACTGTGATTGGACTGTGGTTTCTTTTTCATTCTGGCGCTGATAACGCAGCAGCTTCAGAAGACAGAAATGACAGGGTTTTGCATTTAGTATTGGCACATCTATGCTGCCCCCTGCTGGACAACAGTAAAAAAAAAAAAAAAAAAAAAAANTTCACCATACTGTGATTTGATTGTAATGTGGCATGAAAAATTCATGTCACAATGAAAAACAATTCATTCAATCATTCAAAAAAAAACAACAAAAAAAAACATTTTGCATTATACCATATGTTTTTTCACTTTATTCTGACACAGTAAATGTCTGTACGAAAATGAAATAGAAATGAAAACATGTATTGTATGTCACAAATGTGTATTATATTTCACAATATTTTTTTTAATTGTGTCCCTTATAATCTTCCATAGAAACTACCATGTGTGGCAGGTTTATTGGAAAAATTAGTTTGAATAAACAGGTAAGAGCAAGTAATAGTAATTGCTGCTTGGGTATTACTGTATAATTATTAAAGTTATTATAATTAAAGATGATCATTCATGTTTGAGCCCAATATATACCAGTGTTTCCCATACATAGACAAAACTTGGGCGGCCCACTCAGGTTTCTGAAGACCCACCCAGGTTTCGTGTGATGATGGCCCAGCCTTAAAATCAATACAACTCCAACACTGTCCCATTGCCGTTGGAAGTGAGCATCCAGCTGCCCAATGGAAAGACATATCCTCAGAAAAGGAAGCATGTTGAAGTGGATGTGGGGCAGCAAGGATGCAAGCCACTCCAAAAGACATTGCCAAGCAACAGATAATAAGCTGCACTGAGTTTATCATGCCACATTGTCAGTGAGATTGTTGTGTACTAATTCCCTCTTGTTGGTATATTTGGAGGCTATGGCCTCCATGATCCAGGCACATCGTCAAGTTTGCCTGTCAAAGTCTAACTTGTCTGACCAGGACTGTATAGCCATACTGACAGCACCAATAGTTCCAGAAGAGATCTTTGGTCCACCATCAAAGCTGGCCTTGGAAGAGTCTTATAGGACGAGAGAACTGACACGTGGTAAGTGAGGTAGGTATCAGCTGTGCCCTCAGGGAACAGCTGGGGTTGTAACACCAATTTATTTGGCCTGACCCTCTCTGGTGCATGATGACAAACAGGGCTCCTCAGTGACGTCAGACCATGTTGCCTAGCATTCCTTTCACCATGGTCAGGCAGAACATTGTGAGTCCACCAAGGTGCAACCCTCTGGAGGAAGGTCCCATCTCTGATGGTTGTCAGCCTCACCTTGTTCATTGGTACTAGTGTATCCAGTAGTCTTTGTGCTCAGCACCCTGGAGTCAGGATACAGACTCCAATTCTGAACCAAGCTGCCATGTTTTCAGGGTATTATTCCTATATAGGGATAAGGCAGGATGTCAGTCCCTTTCAGTGAAGGTCTAAGATGTTTTGGGGAAGGCCCTTAGAAATCACAGGCCAGGGGTTTTATTCAACCTAGTTTTGATTTCATAAAAAGATGGGGGCTTCTGTCCCCTTAAATTAAAATGCCAAATCTTCTGGATGCTTCCCCTATCGTGCCTCCTATCATCCATAAGGAGCATAGATTGGTTCATGGTTCACTACAGTGGACCTTAGTGACACACAGGTAGCACAAGAAGTACCTCGATTTTAACTTTCAAGGCAATGCATATAAGTACCTGGTTATGCAATTCGGTGTGTCCTTGGCACCCAAAGTGCATCATTCCACTTTGTCACCAGAAGATTTGAATTGTGAATTTCCTGCTTGAAATGTTCCCCTACAGAACAACAAACCAGGAATGATATGGGGGAGTGCAGAGCCACCTCCTGAAACCTGGGCTTACTTTAAACAGGGAGAAGAGTTTCCTTTTCTTGTCCAGAACAGTGACATATGTCAGTTTTCTGATTCAGTCATGATGAGAGCCTCTCTGACATAAAAGAGGATATTGGTGTTGAGAAAAACTTCAAGGCATGGCACTGAAAGCTGTACACCTACCAGGGGAGACAAATCTCTCCTTAGAGGACCCAGGCTTACAGAGTCTACTCTGAGAGGTTATGCGGCGGCCATATCTGGTATCACAAGCTAATGGATAGCTCAACAATATGCTCATAGCCCTTAATTGGCCAGTTCCACAAGGGAGCGTGGCGTATATGCCTGCCAAGGTCCTGTATGGTCTCTTCATAGGATTCAGCTGAATGCTCTTTCAGAACCTCCCTTTGAATCATTGTCCAACCCGTGGTTGAGCTCCTCACACTGAAGACATCCTTCCTTCTAGCCATTGCCTCAGCAAGGTGGATTTCTGAGTTACATGTCAGTACACACATCTGCCAGTACACACATCATGCCTGCAGTTAGGAAAAGAAGGTTCAGCCATCTTTCTCCTTCCTAACCCTGCTTTTCTGCCAAAGGTACTCTTGTTCCTTCTTTTGTGTCAAAGCCTTTGGTTTTGTACCCTTTCCATACTCCTCCTCATGACTCTCCAGAGGAAGCTAGGTTGCACTTATCTGCCCTGTCAGAGCCCTGAGGACATATTGCTTTGACCAGCAAAATTAGACAACAGATCAGCTTTTAGTCTGCTAGGTGGATTCTAGGTAGGGCCATGCTGTGTCCAGCGGTTGGCCCATTGGGTTGTCCAAGCAGTAGCCTTGGTTTATAGCACTGCAAGGGTGCCTCCAACCACAAGGGTGGTGGCATTCAGGCATTCAGGCGATAGGTTCTATTGCCTGAATGTGGTGTCATCTGTAGCATCCTCTGTTCTGCACACAGCGGAATGCTGTTTTCAGTTGTTAGTAAGTGTTTTTATCTCACAGACATATTAAGCGAGGCCTTCATGGACTGTCAATAATAATCAATAAATCAGTGGTATCAATAAATCATGTTTTGCTCTGAAAAATGATTGTTCTGAGCCTTACATCTCTGATACATCTCTGGTATACTCTCTTGCTAGACTGTTGACCCATACAGCTGCTTCATGACCAACATAAAATAGAACAGATAGTTCCATAGTTAAACATGATTCTATTAATTAAGCTCAATATTATTATTTCAATGCTAACGTTACACTGATCTAAAGCTAACGTTACACTGATCCAATGCTAGCATTACACTGATCTAAAGCTAATGTTACACTGATCCAAAGCTAATGTTAGATTGATCCAACGTTTGCATTACTGACCCAATGCTAGCATTACAATGCTAACCTTACAACCTTACACTGATCCAACAGTAACTAATTAAGCTCAACATTAAACTGATTCAGTGCTAATGTTACACTGACCTAAGCCTGATCTAATGCTAGACTGATCCAATTCTAGTGAAGATTACATTGACTCAATGCGAGCATTACACTGACCCAACGCAAGGGTTAGACTGATCCAATACTAGCAATGGCTGATAACTAGTAATGACTGATCCAATGCTAGCATTACACTCACACATTCACACATCCAATGCTAAGGTTACACTGACCCAACGGAAATGTTACACTGAACCAATGCCAGTGTTACATTGACCTAATGCTAACATTACACTGAACCAATGCTCATGTTATACTGATCCAATGCTAACGGTACACCAATCTAAACGTTACACGGACCTAATGCTAATTTACTGTGAATATAAGCTTCCCTGATATTCTACAATCATCTATAATCATCCTGCAGCTTGTGTCACATTTTATTAATCTTGTGTTAATTGTATTTTTTCAACATGACTGTAAATTGTCATTAATGGAAATGATTCTCATTTAAAGGATGATTCCACCAAAACTAAAGGAAATGTTGAATTAGATTATGAAACATTTGTTTTGCCTTCATTGTTATATTAAAAATAAATATATTTGAAATCATCACTACCTTAATTTGTCCTGACAAATGCGGAACGTTCAGAAACTTTGAGGCTCAGATCTACAATCCAAAATTAAAATTTTCAGGTTTGAAAAATGCTTGGCCATATCATAGCACTTTCTAATGATGACCTGCCCGCTGGGTCAAGGAGATCACAATTTTCTGACCATGCTATCTTCACAACATAACTATGCTTCCTCCACCATGTTACCAAGCTTCCTTTAGCACATGACCACAGTTCCTCCACCATGTTACCAAGCTTCCTTTAGCACATGACCACAGTTCCTTCACCATGTTACCATGCTTCCAAGTGACCACACTTACTTTAGCATGTGACCATGCTTCCTTTAACATGTGACTACGCATCCCTCAGCATGTGATCATGCTTCTTTCACCAACTGACCATGCTTCCTTCACCATCTCACTATACTTCCTTCGCCATCTGACCATGCTTCCTTCACCACCTGAACATGCTTCCTTCAGCATGAACATGCTTCATTCACCATGTCACCACACTTCCTTAACCAAGTGACCACGCTTCCTTCAATATGTGCCCATGTGTCCTTCATTACCTGACCATGCTTCCTTCACCATCTGATCATGCTTTCTTGATCATTTGACCATACTCCCTCCATTACCTAACCATGCTTCTTTCACCATCTGACCATGCTTCCTTCACCATGTACCACACTTCCTTCACCATGTGACTCTACTTCCTTCACTGCCTGACCATGTTTCCTTCAGCATGAACACACTTCATTCACCATGTTACCATGCTTCCTTCGCCATGTGACCATATGTCCTTCACCATGTCACCATGCTTCCTTCACCATGTGACCATATGTCCTTCACCATGTCACCATGCTTCCTTCAACATGTGACCATGCTTCCTTCAGCATCTGACCATGTTTCCTGTACCACCTGACCATGCTTCCTTCAGCACGTTCTACCTTCAGCGCCTTAACATGTGATCTTAAGTGACCATGCTTGCTTAAGCATTTGACTATGCTTACTTCACTACCTGACCATTCTTCTCAGCACATCCTTCCTTCATAATGTGACCATGCTTCCTCATCATCTGACTAAGTTTCCTTCATTCACCATGTCACCATGCTTCCTTCAACATATGTCCATGCTTCCTTATCTTTATCTTTATATCAAAAGAATTGATATATCAAAAGAATTGATATAAAGATAAAGGTTTGAATCACTCAAATAGATTTTTCCATTTATAATATTGCTTATTAAAAGTGGATGTCCATGCTTTCTTAACCACCTGACCATGCTTCATTCACCACGTGACCATGCTTTCTTCACCACCTGACCACATTTCATTCCCCATGTGACCATGTGTCAGTCACCATGTGACACACATCCTTCACCATGTGACCACGTTCTTCACCATGTCGCCATGATTCCTTCACCACTTAACCATGCTTCCTTCACCATGTTACCCACTTCCTTCACTACATGACCACAAGTTCTTCACTACCTTACCATGTTTCAGTCACCATGTGACCATGTCACTCACCACATGGCCATGCATCCTTCATCATGTGACCATGCATTCTTCACCATGCATCCCACGCTTCCTTCACCACTGACCATGCTTCCTTGACCATATGGCCACGTGTACGTCACCATGTTACCATGCGTCATTCACCATATCATCATGCATCCTTCATCACCACGTATCCTTCACCATGTAATGATGTGTCACATGCTTCACCATGTACCATCTCACCATACTTACTTCACCACCTGAACATGCTTCCTTCACCAAGTGAACATGCTTCCATCACCAAGTGACCACGCTTCCTTCACCATGTGACTATATGTCACTCACCACATGATCATGAATCCTTCACCACTGACCATGCTTCCATCTGCTTGACCATGCTTCCTTTACCATCTCACCATGCTTCTTTCACTACCTGGCCATGCTTCCTTAACTATCTGACCATGCTTCCTTCACTACTTGACCATGCTTCCTCCACTACCTGACCACTTTCCTTCACCATGTGGTCATGCATCCTTCATCATGTGACCATGTGTCCATCACCTTGACCACATGTCTTTCACCATGTGACCATGCTTCCTTCACCGTGTGATCATGTGTCCTTCACTGTGTGACCACGCATCCTTCCACCACCTAACCACACTTCCTTCACCATGTGACCACGCATCCTTCACCATGTGACCATCCTTCTTCACCACTTCCTTCCTGTATATGTTGTACGTGCTCTGTGTAAAAGTGTGTAACAGCAGTTTCATTCTGGACAGTTGATGTAACAGGAAAGTTTGGGGCATCAAAATATTGAATATGTGACATGTGTAAGGTTGCTGTATATTGTGTTGACCTTTAACCTTTGGGCAGCAATTTAAAAAGACATTTTCATCAAGAAGCAACATCAATGTGTTAAATAGAAGCAAAATGAAAGTTGAGTGTGAACTTACTGGAGTTACAGTTTATCCTGATACAGTCTAGATGGGGAAGAATAAATGACAGATGAAATTGCATCCTTCAAGGTTACTGCTGCAGACATCCAGAAACAAAACGTCCACCCTTCCGGGGACGCACACATGCAGGGAGGCGGCCATTTTATGTCCTTTTCATAACATTATGATTAAATATTATTTATTAAACATTTTAGTGTATAGTGCTGTTATTCATACAGATGCATTAGTTGAATTAATAATTTTTTGTCTCAGATGAAGTGTTGTTGACACTTTGTCTTTGATTGGACCAGACTGCTAAAGTTTGTCCTTTATGGTAAAATGGCCGCCTGTAGTACCAACAACATGAATTTTTCCAACCCCGCGTCAATTTTTAAAATTTGAAAGTCAAAGTCACTGGCCTGATTCACAGCCACGGATCTTTGAAATCTTACATGTTCCAACATCACAAAACCAGTTTATCAGGCCAATAGCAGAATAGAGAATGTGGAACACGGAGGTGTGCTGAGGGACGGCGAGGGTCGGTCACCATGTGGCTGATGGTTTCATGTGTCGTCAACCGCAACAGAAAAGTGGGAGCAAACAGCCGCGATCCAATCAGCACCAGCACCATGCAGAGGCACAGGAACCCCACCGTCCAATCAAATCAACCGCCCTACGCATCGGTGTTTCTAAACACTAATCACAATGTTAATATGATTAATGTGAGATTAGCATAACAAAAAAATCAGACTGAAAGACTTTAAATGACGTGGAGACAGTTAATCTACCGTCTACACGTTTGCCGTGTATGAGGTGTGTTTCTCTGACTTTTTGAAGCAGAGACGTGGGGTTGTGGCGTCGCAGCCAGCTGCAGGTTTTGCTGGGCTCTGTTCTCGGGCTGTTCACCTGACGGGCCGCAGGCTTAAGGCCTTTGAAGGGGTGAATACCATCTTTTGACAAAGCGTGATGGGAAATGGAGTTGACAGCTAAAAATGAAGAACACCATAACAACACATCAAAGAAAAGGACCACCCAGAAAAATAGGAAGATGATGAGGAAAAGGGAAAGTTAGCAGGAATGAAGAGGATCACTGAGCTTTATTTCCTGTTGGATGATGGACTGAAGGTCAGCAGCTGAGCTGGTGAAAGTCTCAGCATACGTTGGTCAGTAAAACCACACGTTAAACTCTGAAGATGGCCCACACGGAGCTTATCGTGCTGGATGTGTGTGTGTTCAAAAGATGAGCCGTACGTGTTTACAATGGAAGAGCCTAAATCATTTAACGAGACTGCGTCAACATCATGCAAACATGTCACGTATTTATGGTCATTAATCTTATGAATGAGCAGAAACAGAGAGGAAGGCAGAAAGGAACTGTGTTGTGGAGAAGGTGGAGGAGGGCATGTTGGGGTACATGGGTTGGGATCATACGATACCTAAGTTGACCGTGAGTTTGACACGACTGCCATCCAGCTCGAGCCGCAGCGTGTCGGCCGAGTCACGTGACGTGGTGGCCATGAGGAGGCCGTAGGCCCTCTGAGAACGAAACCGCAGGGAGACGTCCTCCGCTTCTGTGTGCATGATGGTCGGCATCACCACCTTCATGTACATGCTGCCGTCATACGAGAGGATGGAGGCTTCTGTGACACAGAAACACACGGTTTCACCCAAACATCTGATCACACGTCAATCCAAAACAAACTCAAACTACACGACTCATCGTTTCAGCAAAATGCAGCAGGATCTTTGATAAACTGCAGTCAGTGGAAATGTCAAGACGTCAGGCGGAGAAACGTCAGCACAACAACACATATGTTTTCAATCCTGCTCTCCAGATTTTCCATCTCTCCCCGCTCAACCTACCTGATCAGGTGAATCAGCATGTTCACCTAATCAGGAAATGACTGGTGTAGCTGGTTATGTGAGGACAGATCTTTGTGATCAATGAAAAATCTTTTAAATATAAGTAAACCATTTGTTAAAAAACAAGCAGTCACATTAATTATTTCATCGTCAGCAACAACAGAAAGGATTTTAATGCATAATAAACGTATAATAACAGAAATAACCAAATTATTGGCTCCAGCCTCAGTATCACACAAAGACACATGATCTAAGCTTTAAAATGATTGGATAGAAAGAAAAAGGGCCACTAGGGGGCAGTAAGACAATTCAGGAAGTGAAGCTTGGCTCCATTAATATGTGAAGAGTTCATAAGTTTTATCATACAGCATCTGCTTAGGGATGCCGTGAGGACAGGGATACCACACAAACACTCTTCAAAGCCCTGAGGCTACACCACAACATTCCCAGAAAAACTCCCAGACCACAGAACAGGACAAAAACACAAAGCAGCTGATCAGCTCCACTCTGATGCCAGCGTGGCCCTCAACCGTACACTCAAACCGTGGGACGAGCAGCAGAAACAGACAGGACCATGAGGACCATGAGCAGGAAGGCTCAGAGTGAGGCCAGATTCCCCAAAGATTATCCATGTGGATGTTTCTAAATGCACTGCTGCAGAACATGTGTGCTGGAAAAAAATCCACAGGCATCTTAGCTGCTGCAAACACAGGTGTCACGAACAAGAAAGGACAGCAACGATTATCATAAGTACTTGAGTATAAGCCGACCCCCTGATGTTGTTCCATCAATTTATTTGTTTAGCAAATTACCTGTTTTTTCTGGGTATTGTCATAGTATTCCTGTGATTTTCTGAAAATAATCCACGTACCGGTAAACATGATATTTATTTCAGCAGCTGATTACTGTAACTGACCAATCACAGCAGAGCTTACTGGTAAAATGTGATGGATAAGATGCTTAGTCAGGAAATATCTCATTCTAAGGTATGATTTAAACTATTTTCATGGGTAGCGGTAATGGTAGTATTTCCACCCTTAGAAATTTCCTCCTCTGGGATCAAATCTGAATTTCTCATGTATAAGCCGACCCCCAATTTACTTTGTGAAATTTGGTAATAAAAACTCGGCTTATATTTAGTAATTAAACACAGTCAAACTGATACAATATCCTGAAAGCGCTTGGTGACCTTTGCCCTCAGGTGGAGCAGGAAGTGAGCGTGTTTGTGGTTAACACTGCACTTCAACACCTGACATGTCATACGTGCTGAATGAAGGAGGATTCTGATGGGACACAGGAAGTGTCTGTGTGGCAGATAGAACCCGCTGATTTCTGCGTGTGTCATACATGAGACGTCTCACCTCTCTCNCTGTGTGGCAGATAGAACCCGCTGATTTCTGCGTGTGTCATACATGAGACGTCTCACCTCTCTCACAGGTGCGTGACCAGTAGCCGGTGCCGGTGCAGTCGCAGATGAATCGGTTCCAGCCTTCTTTGCAGACACCTCGGTTCTTGCAGGGAAAGCTCTCACACTGCTTTCCCACCTGCTTGTTGCATGAGGGTTTGATGCCAGCACCGTTCTGCGCCTCTGCGATCTGACGGATGTCTTTGCTTCGACCGTCGATGAAAAGGTCACGAATGCAGCCAACGTAGCCGTAGTTCAGCATCGCCGTCCACAGCTCGGTGGGCAGGATGAGGTTGGTGCGGTCGGTTGGAAGACCCCCCAAGTACATGTCACCCTCCAGGTCCAGGATTTCGCTCTCGCCACTGGCCGTGAACGGAGTCCGTCTGCTGTTGACCGAAATGGTGCCTGTTGTAAGGATGGAGGGTCAGAGGTCAGACGTAGGCACTGGCAGTGGAAAAAGAAACTTTTTACTTTTACACAATAAAAAAAAAAAAAAANTAAAAAAAAAAAAAAAAGTTATTTTACTTAAACCCAATAAAACCACATTGTGTTTCACAAATCCCCTTTCACGCAGTTGTTCTGCTGTAAATATAAACTTTTTTCCATGACAGCTAGTTTGTGCTGGTAGTCAGTTTACTGCTGCAAGCTCAGTGCTTTGCTCAAGGACACGTCAGCATTAGACAGCAGCTGGTCTGTATATACAAACAAGTAATTAATGTAAATGTGTCTGTAGTTTCCACCAGTTTTTGCACATTTGAAGTTATTTTTAAAATTAATTCAACAAATGTATAAAATTTTCACAAAACCACAGCTGGTCACATGGAGGCGCTAATGAGAGTTCAGTCATACAAACTGACAAACGTGGCTGTAACATGCATTACTCTGCTGCTGAGTGGTGGGCGTGGCCTGTGATGTCATAACATGTATGAGCTGCTTTGAGAAAACTTTGACATTCAGGTCAAGAAGGAATGTCACGGCTGTATTTCAGAAATGAAGCGGTCAGCTGTGATGAAAATCTGGGATTCTGTCTGACGCACAGATTACATCTGTTTTTCTACAAACCAGGTGCATTTAAGTCTTTAAAGGACCATACCATCCATTTTTCATGTTTGAGCCTAATATATTCAATTTTCATACATGTTATGTTACTGACAATCATTTCCCAAAGGATAAAACTGTATTTCAGCTTTCCTGATATTTTATAAAATCTCTTAATCTTTCAAAATCAAATATTCAAGTGATACACCCACCTTAAAAATCCATGTTTCTCCTGCTAATAGTTACACAGCCTTATGAAGTCACGGTCCTTTAAATTTTTCCATAAACGCAGGTCTTCTTTTGGGACTATATTCCCCGGTGGAGGCATACATTCACTCCACGCTTTTTATTGAGCTTAAACACTAAAATTACATAACTTCTAAAAAAAAACCTGAATACACATCTTGTTGGTGATGATGGATTACCTATCCCAAGAACGTTTCCAGTATCAACAAGTTGATTTTAATAGCAGAATGAACTGAAACCAATGGAGGTCTGGAAGGTAGGAAAAACATTTTTAATTCACCGTTCCAGTAGTATGCTTTGGGAAATGATTGTCAGTAACATTACGTGTATGAAAATTGAATATATTAGGCTCAAACGTGCAAAATGGATGGTATGGTCCTTTAATTCCCCAAGACTGTCTGTGTAGTGTCAGTGTTTTGATTGGACAAAGATGTCAAAGTCTTTGTCCAATCGGAAGCCTGATATCAAAGCTTGCTTTCTGGCTCATGTTACTAAATAAGCAGGACCCACAGCACGGATTCATGCTTTAGGTGTGTGCTCAGGTGACGGAGGTCAGCAGGTGAGTGTGACACTGACCTGACCGTCCGTCTCTCTGGATGTCCACATGGTACCAGGCGCCATCGTTGACCTTTGTCTGCGTGGCTTTCACCTTGATGGTCCCTGAGCCCATGTCCAGCAGCAGGTACAGGCTCCCATCCAGGAGCTCCACCGCAAAGAAATCCACCTGGCCAACAGGTAACGTACAGCGTAAAGTCACCACGCCCATCCTACGTCACGTTTTCCACCAGTACGATTAAAATCATCTACAAGAGTTACATTTCAGCAGAAATATTCTACATTTTAATCGCTTCATACATTTTACATATTAAGGTTTTACATGCTAAATCATCAAAATGTATTGATATACTGTACATTAACCTAGCAGCAGCAGCTACACTCACAGGGGTCAGGGGTCAAAGGGCATTTCCACCCCCACCCTGACTGCGCGCGCGCGCACACACACACACACACACAGAGCCTCTCTAGCCCCNTTCCACCCCCACCCTGACTGCGCGCGCGCGCACACACACACACACACACAGAGCCTCTCTAGCCCCTTTTAGCATCTTTTTCATTTTTAGGCTCTTTTAGCTTCTGTTTGCCTCTTTAGCCTCTTTCTTTTTCTTCATTTTTTTTTTTTTAGCATTGTTTAGCCACGGTTCACCTCTAGCTCATTTAGNTTTCTTTTTCTTCATTTTTTTTTTTTTAGCATTGTTTAGCCACGGTTCACCTCTAGCTCATTTAGCACCCCTTTTAAAACTTTTCACCCTCTTTTCACCTATTTAGCACCTTTTAGTTTTGCTGCAAACAGCAGTTTGTGTCAGCTTGGATAGAGTGATGATGGATCACAGTGTTGTGCTAACGGTAACTAGTTTTAAAATATCAAAATGTCCACAGAAAGCTGCCACAGCTAAATCTACGTCTCTGAATTTACTACGTCTGTTTATGGAGCTTGAGGGAGGCTGACAGATAAAATGTGTGTATTTATGGAGGTTTTAGGGTTCTCTCTGAGCTCCAGTGTTTACAAACCATAATTTTCCTCCTTCAGTGTCAGATAAATCATTTCTCCTGTGGTTCAGAGTATAAAGAAAATAGGAACTCTATACATTGATGGAGTCTTTCCTTTTGAGAAATTATGAACTGAATTTAACTTGCTACCGTCCCATTTTTTTCCCCTGATTCCTGCAGATTCACCACTACATCAAACAAAATCCATCCGATTTCCCCTTAATGCCTGATACCAGGGAATCATTGTTTGACCCAGGTGGGAATGCTGGGAATGCTGGGAATAATAACACACAGTGTGAACAACACGCCCCAACACTTAAACTGTTGATTGTTGATTTGATGCAACATCTTAAACTAATGCTTTTAACCAAATCCAGCAGGAGATCTCACATTCTCCTATTTTATCTTCACTTCACTGCCTTTCAGTTAATTTTAGAGTTCATTTTAAGATTCTGTTTTAACCTTTAGAGCCGTGCATGGTCAGACACCCCAGCACATCTCAGACCTCTTACAGTCCTGTACGTCCCTTAAGTCTTCAGGTCAGAGGTTACTGGAGGTGCTCCGTACCCGTTTGAGGACTTGTGGAGATCGTGCTTTTCATGTTGTTGCTCCAAAACTGTGAATGAGCTCCCAGTCTCCCCTCAGCTCCACTGATTCTGATGTCACTTTTAAAAGGCAGATAAAGACTTCCTTGTTTAGGTTTTTGGATCGTATCTTAAATCTGTGGTATTAATGTTCTGTGTTCCTTGAATTTTCATTTATTTTTTGTTTTATGTTACTTGTATTTTATCTGTGAAGCACGTTGTAACTTTGTCTATGAAGGGTGCTATCTATCTTATTATAAAGACAGTTTCTCTGTCTGTGGCACCAACATCTCTAGAACCCAAATAAATAAGAGTGGAGGACTGAATCGCTGCTGTCCAACAGACATACTGTAAGTACGATGGTACAATTACTGTTTGATAAAAGTTATTCAAAGGAATACTGGATTACATATACAGTTTATGATCACATTGTCCACGAGTGGGGATGCAATTCTCGGCAGGGTTGCAGATTTCAGCACAGCACCGGCCCGTTTCAATGGGCACTGCACTAGTTAAATAAATTTTACTTATTTACTTACTAAACTAGAAGAACTAAGATATTTACTACACAGCTCAGTTGATACATTTTATAAGTCTTGGCAGCCATTCATTAACATGGCACAAAATCTATATTAAATTAGACATTCAACCAGATATTTATGGACCTGAGCAGAACAAAGCTCGTGACGTGATGCCTCATTTGTTTATTTTGAAAAAGTTGCCACCAATATAATGCATACATGTTAGGGTGCTGTTTATTTTTTCTTTGTTTTGTATTGTGTCCTCTCTACTTGTGAGTCAGTAATGCCATTTCTTTTTATTATCTTTGCAGATATGTTGTTGCTTCATGTAAATCCATATATATAGCCAGTCCCCGACTTACAAACGTCCGACTTACGAACAACCCGTACTTACGAACCAACTGCTATTCAATTAAAAATTTGAGTTACATACAATGATTCGTAATAATGAACAGCGCACTACTTTACGATGCACGTCAAAACATTGCGCATCATCAGCGATGCAGCGGTCGTCGCTATTTTAAGTTGGATCATGCTTGCTGTAAACACCGTGTTGTTCATATTTTGCCTTTTTTTCTTTTTTGTAACCTTCATAACCACGCCTCCAAAGCATAAATCTGGTATCTTATGCATAGAAAGGTAAAATATATACGCTAGATACGCACCTTACGTAACTGTTCCGACTTACGAACAAATCCGACTTACAAACAGCTGTGGGAACGGAACTTGTTCGTAACCCAGGGACTGCCTGTACATGAGTGAAAAAATTCAATAAAAGAAAACCAAATATGAATGATCTGAATGATACAGATGAACGTTGAAGAGGATCATGCTGCAGGGGTTTGATAGGTCGTAGAATCTGATCGCCATGGTATCTGACTGAATTTAAAGCTGCTGTTTCCACCACGGAGCGGAATCTTTTAAACTTTTTACAGACTTAATCTACAGGATGGGACGGCCTGACGCTCAAAAGAGGCTTTAGCTTTGGGATCCTGTCATATAATACCATACTTGTGAGAACTGTGGGTTTAGTTCTTAAAGTGGCGGTCTTAAGGAACCCTTTGTGATGTCTGTCATTTAGTTTACTGCAGGATTATTGGCTGACCTTGGTGTTCTTCTGGCTCCGCGAAGCCTCTTTGCGTTCCTGGGGTTTTCCGTGGGTGAACAGGATGAGACCGTTTGGCTCGGTGGTGCGGAAGTCAAAGGAAATGGATCCCATTCGCTTGGTGTTCCACTTGGGGAGGCTAATGTAAGCCTCGGGAGTCTCGAAGGAGATGGGGTCGAGAGTGGCAACGTTCTCACACTTGTAAGACACGTCACCTTGGATTTTCATCTTAGGGTCCACAATTCGAGCCAGGCGGGACAACTCCAGACGGATGTCATTGTTCTTGTAGACCACCTGGGACAGAGACAGCAGAGGACACGTGAGGATTTTACAGGTTTGTGAGTCCATATGAAGACTTTTCACGTTTCTCTGCAGAAGAACCAACAATGCAACATACAAAATGCCACACACACACACACACCCACACCAACCCATCACTAACGGCTTAACGGTTCACCTAACGTTCTATTCAAAAAGTAAACATACTGTATGAACTTCAGTGAAAATCTTTTTCATCAGACCAGAGATTTACTCCAAATCCACCATGAACATTCAGCGTTTCTGTGATGATCCATCAAAACTTTCAGAGATAAAAAAAAACCAACTCATTTCAGAAGAATTTTTACAAATTTAAGAATTTTTTTAAATTTTACAAAGAATTTTAGGAACGCGTGAAAATCATGTAAAGGCCTGAATGTTCATCAACCCACAGTCACACAACATGTCTGATAGCGGAGGAATTTAGTGTTGCTGCTCTGCCATGACAGGATGTCCTGCAAGAGAAAACATGAGGAGAAGAAGAAGAAGAAGAAGAAGAAGAAGAAGAAGAAGAAGAAGAAGAAGAAGAAGAAGAAGAAGATCAGTAGAAACATATAGAAACTGTGGAGTTTCTGTTCAGCAGATAATTGCAGCAAAATGGTTAAAAAGATCAAAAAACTAATTTTTTGCAGCTTGGTCCAGACAGTCTATAAGCAAATTTTTTGCTGATTGAGCCAAAATTGTAGAAGATACAAAAAATAAAAATACTTTGGAAAAAATTCAAAACGGCGTAAAATCTAGACAGCTGGAAATGGGCGTGGCCTATATTATCAGATGCATCTGAGCCCAAGAAATCCATAAGAAAATGTTGATTGTGTGACTTGTTGATAGGCAGACAGGATACACACTTCCTGTTAGCAAGAACATCAGTGTTACTTTCTGTAGGCTGTGACTAGGCTGGACAGCCTGGTACAGTGTGAGTGTGTATGTGTGTGTGTGTGTATGTGTGTGTGTGTGCGCGTGTGTGTGAATTGTGTGTGATGTGTGTGTGTGTGAATGAGATGTGCGTGTGATGCGTGTATGTGTGATGTGTGTGTATGATGTTTGTATGTGTGAGATGTGTGAGTAATGTGTATGTGATGTCTGTATGTGTGATGTGTGTGTATGCTGTGCGTATAATGTGTGTGTGTGTGTGTGTGTGTGTGTGTGCATGAGGTACGTGTGATGTGTGTAATGTGTGTGATGTGTGTGTACGATGTGTGTGATTTTTATGTGTGTGTGATGTGTGTAATGTGTGTGTGTGCATGTGATGTGTGTGTGTATGTAGAGAGAGAGAGAGAGAGAGAGAGAGAGAGAGAGAGAGAGAGAGGTGTGTGTGTGTGTGTGTGTGGTTTAAATTGAAATCTGCTCAAGTGGAAAATTGAAGCTTTTTGTCTTTAATTCTCTGTGCAGAAGCAGCTTCAGTCTGATATGTTCAGGGTGCGCACACACACACACACACACACACACACACACACACACACACACACACACACNCAGGCCTGGGGTTCAGTGTGTGTGTGTGTGTACTGGGGGGGGTCAGGCTGATAATCCACTGCAGATTTGACAGTAAATCAAGTCATCCCTGAGGGACAGGATGGAAGATTCTCTTTTCCTCTCTCTCTCTCTCTCTCTCTCTCTCTCTCTCTCTCTCTCTCNCACACACACACACACACACACACACACACACACACACACACACACACAGGCTCTCTCTTGCTTTATGAATGTGCATGGACAGGCCTGGGGTTCAGTGTGTGTGTGTGTGTACTGGGGGGGGTCAGGCTGATAATCCACTNCTCTCTCTCTCTCTCTCTCTCTCTCTCTCTCTCTCTCTCTCTCAGTTACGCACTCGGATAGCCATTCAGTTATGTCTGTAACTGAAACATCTCCTTCCAGTTCATTCCAGTCTGCAGTAAAAATGAATAAAATTCAATATATTTATTTACTTTTTCTTACACAAATTCTGCTTATTATCTTAACATCATTATTGTTGCTTTGTTTTTTCTTTTATCTAAGCATTTATATATTGTCTGGATGTCCTTTGCAATATTCTCTGAAACAACAGGGGGCAGTATACAGGAAATATGATGTGAAGCAGGAAGTCAGCAAAGTAGTCACACAACAATGCCACACATTTTTCCAAACCTCAAAAACTAGGATTTTTGCTCAGTGTGCAGTCGCTGTTTCAGTCCAGGAGTTTGGGGTCACGTGTTGATAAAATCTCACTGGCCAGTCAGAAAGATGTTTGAGTGGACACACCAGCTCAAAATTTCAGATCCACAACAAAGAAAAGGACCAAAACACCCCACCCCCACCCCAACCCCCAATTTGGACATTATTTGGCCAAGGATTGGACTGATCCGATTCTTGTAAATGAATCAAAACTTCCCATTTGTAACACACACTGGTACGATTAGTCACATCTACATAAGCCCATGCAGACATGTGGCTGAGAAATCATTGCCTGGAGGAGCAGATTCATAGAAACTGTTGGTGCAGAAGAATGAGAAGTTAGGACAGGAAACGGTTCTTATAACTCAGTTCAGCAGTTTTATGATGGCTCAGCCTGATGTCCACCGCTGTGTCTGAGACAGAAGACGTCATTTAACACCAGTTCTGGCTTCCATAGCAACGCTCACCCAACTTGTTACACAATTATGTGTATTAATAAACTATCACATCCTCCATTGTTTTCCCTGCAGGGATTTATAAATACTGACTTTTGTTGTCTCTGAAATAAAAGTCTCAATAAAAAAGTCACCATCACCAGAATAAAAAGCATAAATGTACACACTAACACAGAAACACGCTTCTCCTGATGTAACTATGAAAGTGAAATAAGACTGAAGCTTTACTTATTTAATTTATTTAAAAACCTGAGGAGAGATTCACAAAAATATCACGCTACGCAACGACGCCGTCACGCGACATCAACACCGTGATAACAGAAGTTTATTCATGAAGCTTCACTTACATAATCAGAGCGTCGCTGTTATCAGAAACATGAAGATCAGTGTGTTAATGAGCTGCTTCATATTTAGAGACATGATTTCTCCTGATTCATCTGCTGTTAAAGTGAAACTGACACGTTAAACCAGAAAAGAAACATAAACTCTGATTTACAGCTCCAGGTTTTAAGAGATCAACACTAAAATAAGAGAGATAAGAGATCCAGACACCGGTACACGGGGTGTGTGTGTGTGTGTGTGTGTGTGTGTGTGTGTGTGAGAGAGAGACTCTTGATGAAGACTCTCATTGTCACTAGAATGTGTCAGAGATCAGATCAAAATGTTCCATTTAAATAAACTGATCAGCTGAGTGTTTAGTTATTGATCATTAACACATGTGAGACAACTACAGTTTAAAACATTAAATTGTTACTTAACATGACATACAGACCTGCATTTCTGCAATTTCCCCGCTGTGGGAAATAAGGGATTATTTTATCTTATCTTGAACCATGAAAAAGTATTTTTCTCTTCCTGATTTCTTTTATTTTTGCATATTTGTCTCTAAAATTAAATAGAAGCTTTCAGCAATGTGAAGCAGCTAAAAGGTCTCAACAAGCTCCACATGATGCCCAGATCTAAAGAAACTCCAGAAGAAACTGAAATCTATCAGTCTGAAAGGGTTAAACTCATATCTGAGGCTCTGGGACGTCAGCAAACCACAGAGAGAGTCATTATCTCCACATAGAGAAAACACAGAAAAGCCATGAATCTTCTCAGGAGGCCCAACGACCAAAACTTCTCCAAGAGCATCGACGACTCATCCAGGAAGTCACAAAGAACCCAGAGGAACATCTAAGGAGCTGCAGGCCTTGCTCGCCACAAATAAAGTCATGATTCCACCATTAGAAAGAGGTGGGGCTAAAGAAAGAGGCAAGGCTAAAATGAATCCATGGAGAGCTGAGGTGAAAACCACGGCTAACCAAGAGGAACAAAAAGACTCAACCCACATTTCCCAAGAAACACCTGATGACCCTCAGACCTTCTGGATCATGTTCTGTGGATGATGAGTAGAAAGTGGAACTTTCTGGAAGACATGGACTCGTTCCATCCTAACGCAGCGTTCCACAATAAGATCGTCATAGCAACAGTCAGACATGGAGGTAGTAGCGTGATGGTGGGGGTTAAGATCATCATAGCAACAGTCAGACATGGAGGTGGTAGCATGATGGTGGGGGGTTAAGATCGTCATAGCAACAGTCAGACATGGAGATGGTAGCATGATGGTGGAGGGTTAAGATCATCACAACAACAGTCAGACATGGAGGTAGTAGCGTGATGGTGGGGGTTAAGATCATCACAGCAACAGTCAGACATGGAGATGGTAGCATGATGGTGGGGGGTTAAGATCGTCACAGCAACAGTCAGACATGGAGGTGGTAGCATGATGGTGGGGGGGGTGTTGCTTTGCTGTCACTCACTCACCATTAATTGATGGAATCACAGGCAGAAAGACACGTAGACAGACAGACAGTCTTTGATGAGAGCTGTTAGACTCAACCCGGCCACAGAGCAAAAAAATGGAAACATGTTTCATGTATGAAGAAGCTCCAGACACGCAGAACATTCTATGGTTCTATGTTCCAGACATGCTAATAAACCAGAACACACATCATATAGAACACACAGCTTTAGGGAAGGGTGGAGGAGATATGGTAGGGAGGTGTATATGCATATGTGTGTGCATATGTGAATGTGTGTGTGTGTGTGTGTGTGTGTATGTCTGTGTGTGCACGTATGCATGTGCTTGTATGTGTGTGTGTGTGTGTGTGTGTGTGTGTGTGTGTGTGTGTCTGTGCATGCGCGTGTGTGTGTGTGTGTGTGTGTGTGTGTGTGTGTGTGTGTGTGAGCCAGACAAGTCACTTTCAGGTTGTTGCCTCCGAACAATAAAAGCAAAATGAGGTTTGAGCTTTATCAGTGTGCTGCAGATGCAGGCAGCACGTTAACATGACAATGAAGCATTAGCAGAGTGACAACACACACACACACACACTATGTATGTATACAGTATACACAGTGTGTGTGTATGTGAGAGCAGCAGAGAGACTAAAAATGTTGGACAATGACATAATGATAAATATCCATCACTACATTATCTGCACAGCCAGACCTCTCTCTCTCACACACACACACCAGATAAACAAACAAGAATACACACACATTCAGAGATCAATACATGGATAAACACACACATATGTATATGCTGAACATAAACACAAACCCACACTCGTACACAAATACACACACACACACACACACACACACACACACACACACCAGACTCACACAACCATGCAGATACACACATAGATACATAAACACACACACACACACACACACACAGAAGAGACAGAGAGGAAACATGTATCAGTACTTTTGCAGTCAGTCTTTTCTTGTGATCAGTTTGAAGTCATGATGACATGTTGATGACATGTTGATGACGTGCTGATGACATGTTTCTGACTTAAGTGTTTTATTTACAGTTTGTCGTAACGTTACGATTTACCAAACATTCGTGACACGTATCAAATGTTATATCGTGCAGTCTGACATGTTAATGACCTGGTTAACGAGTTATTCCCTTTCACTCAATCACAGTTCAACAAATCAGATCATGTTTACCACCTGAAACCTGAATGGACCAGCAGAGGATGTACTTCCTGCTGCAGCTGAAGAAATTCTACCTGCACAGGTATGACGGTTCACTTCCACACTCATGTCCCCTATCACAGTCTGCTTTAGTGCAGCCACAAGCAGGACATCCACAGGATGCAGATCTGCAGGCCGTCGTCCGCTCAGCTGCAGCCTCATCGCAACAAACTATTCACCTGCAGGTCTTGGAAGCGAGCGGACAACATCATATCCGACTTGTGTCATCCTGACCAGACCCTTTGAGCACCTCCGCTCCATAAAAACCAAAAATACACACACACACACACACACACACACACACACAGCTGAACCACAGCCTCATTTAAAAATAAAAACTGGTACATTTGCTGCTAAAGTCTATGACTGTAATCTGTCACACATTATTACTGTCACACACTAATCTGTCATACATATGTTTATATATATAAATACAATAAATTAAGTTTCATAAATTCATGTTGTATGTATTTCTGGTTAAATGCAATAACACAATGCAACATCCATATCCACTGTTTGAGTTGTTATTTTGTTTTACAGCTTTGTATATTTTATATTTCTGGTTTGATATCACGTGTCTTTATATATTACATTGTTAGTCTCCTTGACCTCTAATTATGTTTAAAATTTGTGTTTGCAACAGGAACAAGCATCCAAAACAATATGTATGTAACATCTGATTCTAGTTCTGATTCTGATTCTGAACTGCAGTGATGCAGTGTGAGATGCTGCAGTGTGTGACCTCAGCCACAGGAGGGCAGCAACTCCTCAGCAAACACAGCAAAAGCTGCTGAGAAAGCTTCAGATAGAAACGTCTGGTTTATAAGGAGTCTGATACATACCAGTCTCTTTTAGTGTGTGTGTGTGCGTGTGTGTGTGTATGTGTGTGTGTGCAGCAGGTAAAAAGGACAGGAAAAGTGATAACCGAAGATGATACTGAGAGAATTATTAATCATATGATATATATATTTTATTTATTTAGTTTATTTAGAAAGACACCATGCTATATATATATACACGTATATATATCTGGACTAGTACCAGGAAAAGTTAGATATATATATATATATATCCGTCTTTTCCTGGTACTAGTCCAGAGTCCAGGAGAAGTCCTAGGAGAAGGCAGATTTTACCGAGAAATTAAATCGACCATGTCAACTACAAGCAGACGTATGTGTTACCAGGTTAAACATTGAATTTTAAGGTGTGTATATCACCTGAACGTTTGATTTTCAAAGATTCAGGGACTTGGCAACAGAAAAACTAAAATATGGTTTTATGTTTTGGAAATGGTTGCCAATAATGTAACATGGATGCAGATTGCATTTATTGGGCTGAAACAAGGAAAATCACTGTCCTTTAAATAACATGCTTTTCTTAGAAAAAAATACATTGTTTCCATTGTTTTCAGTTCAAACTACGTTCTTCATTTCCCGAAAAATTACTGACAGAGGAACACCAGGAAACACCAGCTTCATTTAAAGTTTCATCCAAAGTGTGTTTGGTTGTTTTTACACAGATTTTTATCATGGATACTTGTCTGAGCATTTTTAATCAATAAATAGATGAAAACAGGATACAATAAAGATCCCACGGTCACAGCATTACTACTTTCTCTTGCACCTAGACACATCACAGGTCAGGAGTTACGTATAAATGCCCACACGGTGGGCATTTGAATTTATACTGTTTTGGTCACATCTGTTTTGAGATGTCACACACTGATCGATCACCAATCAGATAAAGATCAAAGTATTGGTGGAATCGACATAAAGCAGCAGGTTTTTCTGTGGGACGTGTGTAATCACGTCTCCACAATTACACCAATTATGTGTTATTGTAGGTGATTATGTGTTTAGCAGGTTCACGTGGAGGCTCTCTGTCAGGAATAAAAGCCACGGGTGCCATGGCAACTAAACATTTATCCTTAATGCCGCCAGAGGCTGGCAGCAGGCAAAATAGCCATAATGGCAGGGAGCTGAGGGTGGGGGAGGGGAGGGGAGTGCTGGACACACACACACACACACACACACACACACACACACACAGAGGCAGTGGGTGCTGAGATGAGTGGGTGTGTCTGTCATTACAAGGCAGAGAGTGTGTGTGAGTGTGTGTGTGAGAGAGTGAGAGCAAGTGTGTGTGTATGTGAGTGTGGGTTTGTGTGTGTGTGTGTGTGTGTGTGTGTGTGGTTCTTGTTTTTATAATCTTAACGTGATTAATCATACAATCAGGAAAAGGAGGGGGAGGAGTTATTAACAGGAATTCTGTGTGTTTTTTGTTTCCACTCATTTATAAACGGAGAGAAAGGTGCACAGTTTCACTTTCTCTTCTCTCTCTCTCTGGACAGTGAAAGAAAGAGAGAGAAATTAAAATTCCCCACACTTTCACACACCTCAACACACCTGACCAATCACTGCATGAAGTGGGTGTGTCTAGTAGAAAGGCGGAGTCAGAAAGTTGCAAAGTTTGTCACAGGCCCCACCCACCTTCTGAATGTTTAAAAGCATTTCTGCAGCCTGAACATGAAAGCAGCACAGCGCCATCATGTGTTCAACTTTCAATACTGACATGCAGAACAGAAAAGAGCATCAGTGTGACACATGTTCATCACATGTCCTTTAAACATGGACTCTACATGTAATATGAATAAACAGATTTTTCAGCTGTACAGATTACATTTAGGATATATTCAGACCTGATCAAATGTGAAAACATCTGTATGTAGAACTGATCACATGAAGTTAACATGATATGATATGTGTCTCCATCAGAAGTACAGACATGATGTGCCTTCCATAATCGTGTACATGTTATCAGGTGAAATACTGAATTTTAAGGTGCGTTGAAAATTTAATTTTTGAAAGATTGGGAGATTAAGCAAAATAAATCAAAATCAAAAATATGATTGTCAGTTAATATAACGTGTACGTGGGTACGATTTATTGGTCTCAAACACGCAAAATCACTGGTATGCTCCTTTAAACCCTGAAGTCATCCTTATACTGACAAATCTGATTTTAATCTGAGGAAAAATGCTATTGTTATATTTCATCCTCAATTTATTTAATCAGCAGACAGAAATTCATGGATTTCTGCTGTAAATTCACTGTGACATGAATCAAAAACTCAAATCATTTTCAGATTTTTTGTGTGAATGCATGTGCATGTGTGCGTGTATATGTGTTTGTTTTTGTGTGTGCGTGGATGTGTGTGTATGTGAGTGTGTGCATGCGTTTGTATGTGAATGTGTGTGCATGTGTATTTGTGTGCATGTGTCTGTGTGCGTGTGTACATAAGTGTATGTGTGTGCACGTGTGTGTGTGTGATAGTGCGTGTCAGTATGCATCTCTATATACAGTATGTGTGTCAGTATATGTGTGTGTGTATGTGTATGTACATGTGATTGTACTTTGTGTGAGTGTGTTTATGTTTATGCACTAGCATTTGTTTGTTTGTCGGCAGGACACCTCAAAAAGGATGGGTTTGGATGAAAGTTGGGGGACAGATAGAAATGACTGATTGATAGAAATGATTGATTACATTTTGGAGGTGATCCCGGTCAGATTTTTGCAAACCTGTTGTGAGGATAGCGCAGCTCTTTTAAGAGACTGCTGTGTGTGCCTGTGTGTGTGTGTGTGTGTGTGTGTGTGTGTGTGTGTGTAACCGGTGTGGTTTGGACCCAAATGCAACACACAGTACAATGCTGACGGATTAAAGTTCTTTAATTTCCACCAAAGCAGTGAGAGTAAATCAAACAGCCACTCGAAGTTCCAGTTAATCACAGTCCAGGTGGTTTGAGTCTCTGAATAATATGCAGACTGGCGAGTACAGCGGGCAGGATACAGTTCATCAAGGGGTAACGCTGACTTTGCGGGATGAGGAGAGAATTCTCACCGTAGCAACCGATGGATGAGCAAAGCAGCGAGCTGTCACACCTCACAACCCGACACAGGTAAGCAGGCAAGTGAGCAGGCAGGGCAAAACGCTCACACAGTGATCTTGGTTGAGACGATGATTCACCTCGCACAGGGGACAGGCAGACAGGAAACCCAGACACAGAGACAGGAANTTCCAGTTAATCACAGTCCAGGTGGTTTGAGTCTCTGAATAATATGCAGACTGGCGAGTACAGCGGGCAGGATACAGTTCATCAAGGGGTAACGCTGACTTTGCGGGATGAGGAGAGAATTCTCACCGTAGCAACCGATGGATGAGCAAAGCAGCGAGCTGTCACACCTCACAACCCGACACAGGTAAGCAGGCAAGTGAGCAGGCAGGGCAAAACGCTCACACAGTGATCTTGGTTGAGACGATGATTCACCTCGCACAGGGGACAGGCAGACAGGAAACCCAGACACAGAGACAGGAATCGTGGTCAGGGACAGAAGGCAGAGGTGATTACCGGGATTCAGACAAGGCAGGGCAGTCAAAGGCAGGGAGGTTCGGCAATGGGAAATTAGTCCACAGGAAAACGCTGGAAAGTCTTACATCAAGGATAGCAGAGAATAATCTGGCNATGGGAAATTAGTCCACAGGAAAACGCTGGAAAGTCTTACATCAAGGATAGCAGAGAATAATCTGGCAATGGGTGAGTGAGAGGCTGTGGCTTAAATACATGCTTAATTGGTGATAATCAGTGTTAGCGTTCACATGTGAGATGAGTTGGGCTGATGAGCTGAGGTGAGGAGCAGAAGACCAGGCAGGCAGAAATGGCANCCCCCCCCCCAAGGGATGGCTCCTGATGTCCTAAAAAGTCCAAAAGCCACAGGTAAGTACCGGAAAAAATGACTAGTACTCCTCAGATAGGTCAGCCAGATCTTCATCTACCAGGTGAGAGGAGGAGGAGGTCTGGGGAAGGGGGTCACCTGGAGGGTTGGTCAGGGTGACGGCGATGGAACTCTGAAATGAGACGTGGGTCAAAGATGTGATGAGCAGGAACCCAGGACCTCTCTTCAGGACCATAACCCTCCCAGTTGACTAAGTACTGGAGCCCTCTGCCACATCTACAGGAGTGGAGAAGACGGCGAACTGTGAAGGTAGGACCCCCATCAATAAAGCGCGGAGGTGGCGGAGCAGGAGTAGGAGGGACCAACGGACTCTCTTGAGCAGGCTTCAGCTTTGAAACGTGGAAGGTGGGATGAATTTGCATGGACCTGGAAAGCTTCAGTCGAACGGCTGCAGGGTTGATGATCTTCTGGATCTCAAATGGACTGATGAACTTAGGAGCCAGTTTCTTGGACTCAACCCAGAGAGGTAAGTCCTTAGTTGACACCCACACCCTCTGTCCCACATGGTACGTGGGAGCTTCAGAACGCCGTCGATTCGCTGCAGTGGAGTAGCGGCCAGCAGCATGAAAGAGGGCGGCCTGGGCTTGGCTCCAGGTCCAACGGCAGTGCTGAATGAAGGACTGAACTGAGGGGCAGGTGACCTCCTTTTCCTCCGCCGAGAACAGAGGTGGTTGGAACCCATAGATGCACTGAAAAGGAGACATGCCTGTGGCAGAGCTGGGCAGAGTGTTATGTGCGTACTCCACCCATAACAGCTGCGATGACCAAGATGACGGATTCTGTGAGACCATGCAGTGGAGCGCCATTTCCATCTCTTGGTTCATCCTCTCAGTTTGGCCATTGGACTAGGGATGGAACCCAGAAGTTAGGCTGACCGTGGCTCCCACCAACGTGCAGAACTCCCTCCAGAACACCGACAAAAACTGAGGACCACGATCAGAAACCACNCTCCCACCAACGTGCAGAACTCCCTCCAGAACACCGACAAAAACTGAGGACCACGATCAGAAACCACGTCAACCGGGAACCCATGGAGGCAGAAGACATGTCGTAGCATGAGTTCAGCTGTTTCCTTCACAGAAGGAAGCTTCGGGATGGGCAAGAAGTGAGCCATCTTACTGAACTGGTCGACTACAGTCAGAATAACCGTGTTTCCCTCCGAAGGTGGAAGTCCAGTAACAAAGTCCAAAGAAATGTGGGACCAAGGGCGGTGGGGCATGGGTAATGGTTGCAACAAACTGGCTGGAGCATGGTGAGAGGGTTTGTGCTGGTTACAAACAGGACAGGCATTAACAAACTCTCTGGTGTCCTCCTCTAACGTGGTCCACCAAAAGCTCCTCTGGAGAACAATGATGGTCCTCTGAATACCCGGATGACAAGAGAGCCTGGATGCATGGGCCCATTGGAGGACTTCAGGACTTAACGGTTCAGGGACGAACAACCGGTCAGAAGAGCAGGCGCTGGGACCAGGCTGGTCCTCCAGGGCAGACTTGACTTTCTCCTTAATCTCCCAGGAAATAGGAGCGACAATGCAGNAGGCTGGTCCTCCAGGGCAGACTTGACTTTCTCCTTAATCTCCCAGGAAATAGGAGCGACAATGCAGGGGGCAGACAGGATGGCATCCAAATGCGGAACAGACTCCTCCTCCTCCTCCTGGAACTGGTGGGAAAGGGNGCAGACAGGATGGCATCCAAATGCGGAACAGACTCCTCCTCCTCCTCCTGGAACTGGTGGGAAAGGGCATCTGGCTTAATGTTGCAGGACCCAGGGCGGTAGGAGAGAGTGAAGTTTAATCTGGAAAAGAATAGAGACCAACGGGCTTGTCTGGAATTGAGTCTCTTGGCAGTTCAGATGTACTCCAAGTTTTTGTGGTCCGTCCACACCAAGAAAGGGACCTTGGTGCCCTCCAGCCAGTGACGCCACTCCTCCAGGGCCAGCTTAACCGCCAGCAACTCCTGATTGCTGATATCATAGTTTCTCTCAGCTGGGGTCAAACATCTGGAGAAAAAGGCGCGGTGAAGAAGGCGCAGTGAAGTTTCTGATTGGCTACACCATGTTGAGAAAGAACAGCCCCCACTCCCACGTCAGAGGCATCCACCTCGACCACAAGCTGACAATCTGGCTCTGGCTTCTGGAGGATGGGAGCTGAGGTGAACCGGAGCTTGAGGATCTTGAATGCCTCTTCCACAGCCGAGGTCCACTTAAACAGTACCTTAGACGAAGTAAGTGCCGTGAGAGGGGCGGCAATGCTGCTGTACCCCCATATGAACCTCCGGTAAAAATTAGCGAACCCCAGGAATCGTTGCAGCTGCTTGAGGTTCTCAGGAATGGACCAGGACGTGACTGCCGAGACCTTCTCCGGGTCCATCTGAATATTTCCCTCAGCCACAATGAACCTCAGGAAGGAGGCAGAGGAGGCGTGAAACTCACACTTTTCTGCTTTTATGAAGAGTGAGTTCTCCAGGAGGCGCTGCAGGACCGACTGGACATGGTGCACATGCTCTTTCAAGACTGGGAGAAGATTAAAATATCATCTAAATAGACAAACACAAAGCAGTTGAGCATGTCTCTGAGTACATCATTCACTAATGCCTGGAAGACGGCAGGGGCATNAAAGCAGTTGAGCATGTCTCTGAGTACATCATTCACTAATGCCTGGAAGACGGCAGGGGCATTGGTAAGTCCAAAAGGCATGACAAAGTACTTCTTAATGTCCAGTGGGAGCATTGAAAGCCATCTTCCACTCATCTCCCTCACGGATGCGTACCAAATGATAAGCGTTGCGGAGGTCAAGCTTGGTGAAGATGGTAGCACCTTGCAACAGTTCAAAGGCTGATGAGAGGAGAGGCAGGGGATAACGATTCTTTATCGTTATGTCATTTAGACCCCAATAGCCTAAACAAGGTCTCAGAGTTTTGTCCTTCTTCTCTACAAAGAAAAATTCGGCTCCAGCGGGAGATGAAGAAGGCCGAATGATACCAGCAGCCAAAGAGTCATTAATATATGTCTCCATCGCCTCTCTCTCCGGGGCTGAGAGGGAGTAGAGTCGATCCTTCGGTGGGGAGGTGCCCGACAGGAGGTCGATGGCACAGTTGTAAAGGCGATGAGGTGGCATGGCAGCGACAGGGCCTTGGCCTTACTAAATACCTCCCTAAAGTCATGTTACTCAGGGGGAACCCTCGACAGATCAGGATTGGAACTGGGTGATGGAATCCGCTGAGTCGTGGCTGCTTGTCTTAAACACACTTGATGACAGGAGGCGCTCCAACCCAAGATAACCCCTGTGTCCCAATCAATGTGGGGGTTATGTCTCCAGAGCCAGGAGTGCCAAGATCAAAGGCAGCCATGGTGACTGGAGTATATGGAATTGTAATGTCTCATGATGATTTCCAGAAAGCAGCAGATGCACTGGCGACATCAGATGAGTGACTGTCCCCAACAGGTGACCATCCAGAGCGTTGGCCGGAACAGGATGTGGAAGTGGCTCCTGACCGATCCCCAGCTGCTGAACTTATCCATGAAGCTGACATCAGCTCCGGAGTCAATAAAGATGGCGATGATGTGAGAGCTGTCAGGAAGAAGGAGGAGCTTGGTGTGGCATAACGGTCTTGGTCCAGGAGAAGGTGTGGTCGGGGTTCGGCTCATCAGTACTTCCCCCGCTACTGATGAGCCCTGCCTTTTGCTGGACAGCGAGAAACAAAGTGGCTGGCTTGGCCACAGTACAGGCAGAGATTAAGCTGGCGATGTCATTCCCGCTCCTCTGGCGAGAGGCTGGTACGTCCCAGCTGCATCGGTTCAGGTCCCCCTGGGGAGTTGGGTGCGGTGGAACTGATCGCTGTCAAGGTCCTCCGAAGGTGCTGGGGTGACTGACGTCTCGCAGTTCTCTGAAGCTTCTTGCATCTCCAGGTCTGGATACGAAGATCGATGCGGGTGGCTAACTCCACCAGACCATCCAAAGTAGTGGGCAGGTCATATGATACCATCTAGTCCTTAATATAGTCCGCCAGCCCATTCAAAAAGGCATCACACAGCGCTGCCATATTCCATTCACTCCATCAGCTTTAATGCGGAAATCAATGGCAAAGTCAGCCATAGTCTGGTTTCCCTGGTGCATCTTCAGGAGTCCTTGAGAAGAGTCGTAACTGGATACTCCCATGTCGAACACCTTACGAAGCTCCGCCGCAAAAGCCTGAAAGGNAGAGTCGTAACTGGATACTCCCATGTCGAACACCTTACGAAGCTCCGCCGCAAAAGCCTGAAAGGATGAACAGGTGCTTGTTTGTCTGTCCCACTCGGTGGTGTCCCACAGACGAGCCCTTCCTGTTAGATGACTGATGGTGTAGGCCACCTTAGCCTCCTCAGTGGCGAAAGTGAGAGGCTGGAGAGCAAACAGAATGGAGCAGTTTGTTAGGAAAGGGTCGCATCCCTCAGGTTCACCAGCATAAAGCTCAGGAGTCCCCACATGAGGTTCCGACACTACCCTAGAGGGTGCTAGGGCTGAGGCTGCTGGTGAGGGAGCTGCAGACTGGACTGGAGCGAGAGTTTGAGACAGTTTCTGAGTAAGCTGCTGGACCTGGGTGGCTAAAGCGGCGATAGCCTGCTCATGCGCTGCCGCTGCCCTCCTGGATTCGGAGCTGGCAGCAGCCATCTGCTCCTCGTGCTGCTGCAACGCTCTGTCGATTTGCTCAAAGCAATTTTGAGGTGGAGATGTGTGTGCTGGATCCATTTCTGGCCAGATTGTACTGTAACCGGTGTGGTTTGGACCCAAATGCAACACACAGTACAATGCTGACGGATTAAAGTTCTTTAATTTCCACCAAAGCAGTGAGGGTAAATCAAGCAGCCACTCAAAGTTCCAGANGGATTAAAGTTCTTTAATTTCCACCAAAGCAGTGAGGGTAAATCAAGCAGCCACTCAAAGTTCCAGATGGTTTGAGTCCAGGTCCACAGTCCAGGTGGTTTGAGTCTCTGAACAATATGCAGACTGGCGAATACAGCGGAACAAGGGCAGGATACAGTTCATCAAGGGGTAACGCTGACTTTGCGGGATGAGGAGAGAACTCTCACCGTAGCAACCGATGGATGAGCAAAGCAGCGAGCTGTCACACCTCACAACCCGACACAGGTAAGCAGGCAGGTGAGCAGGCAGGGCAAAACGCTCACACAGTGATCTCGGTTGAGACGATGATTCACCTCGCACAGGGGACAGGCAGACAGGAAACCCAGACACAGAGACAGGAATCGTGGTCAGGGACAGAAGGCAGAGGTGATTACCGGGATTCAGACAAGGCAGGGCAGTCAAAGGCAGGGAGGTTCGGCAATGGGAAATTAGTCCACAGGAAAACGCTGGAAAGTCTTACATCAAGGATAGCAGAGAATAATCTGGTAATTGGTGAGTGAGAGGCTGTGGCTTAAATACATGCTTAATTGGTGATAATCAGTGTCAGCGTTCACATGTGAGATGAGTTGAGCTGATGAGCTGAGGTGAGGAGCAGAAGACCAGGCAGGCAGAAATGGCAGGTGAGGAGGAGCAGGTGACCAGACATGCAGAACTGTGACACAAGGGTGTTGCTAAACAAGATTCTGACTCCCAGCTACTCAAGCAGTCTATAAGNGTGTGTGTGTATGTGTGTGGGGAGCAGGTTGATGTTAGCATGTTAGCATAGCTGCTGTAATAGTGACAGTAACAGTACGAAGTTGAGTTTGAGTCTCTGACTTCCTGTAGCAGCTGAACATAGTGACGGAGTTTAACCCCACAGGTGGTAATAACTTAAGCATCAATAAAGTTAATAAATTAAGGCTTCCTGTGCTATTATTATTATTATTATTATTATTATTATCATTATTATTATTATTATTATTATTATTATTATTATCATTATTATTATTATTATTATTATTATTATTATTATTATTTGGGAGAATCTCTCTGCCCTCTTATAAGCATTTCTGTCACTGTGATTGTGATTAGCTCAGCTGGTTCAGACGAGCACTGTGATTGGCTGGTGAAATAATGACTAACGGCCACAGCTTCACTTCACACAGCACGTGTATGGATGAAAACAGCAGGTAAGCTCAGGTATGCCCACACTGTGTTTCAGAGACCATCTGTGGTGGATGGATGGGCATGGCTTTACCTCCTTCAGGCAGCCCATGAAGTTGTTGCTGACTGGCGATCCGGGCAGGTCGGCCGTGCTCGGGCTTCCTCCCACGTAGAAGAAGTCGTCAGAGCCCAGCATGGTGTAGTCCTCCTGCGTGTAACCCGTGGTGGTCAGAATCCCGTCCACTGATATCGTCACCTGACAACAGGAAGTGCACAGCAAGACTGGATCACATGATCTACCTACACTGTGAGGACAGGAAGTGGCCTACAGGTTAACAGGAGGTGCTGAAACTATATGGAATGGAATGAGTTGTTGTGAGCTGGACTGGCAGGCTGCATTGGTCTGGGTTTTGGAGTTACAGATAAAAGATACAGATAAAAAAAAACAAAACATTTTCTTAATGTTTGATGCAGAAATTAACTGCAGTCACATTAACTGTGATAAAAACAAACGACATATGAACAAGTGATGAAGTGTGATGAAGTCACGGAAACTGAAAACACGTGACAGGACACACACATCACAAACATGCATTTCACACGCAGAATGACGGGCAGGATGTTTCAGAATGTGAAGAATAAGACAGTAAAACATAAACATGCTTCACGTCTTTTTTAACTATATGTTTTTATTCTGGTTTCTACGTAAAGCCGTAAAGGTCATGACACACTTTTTTCTGTTTTTAGGGTCCCAGCACCATTTTTGTTCATTTTTTTCCCACCAAAATAACCCAAAAAGCAGTTCTGCTGCCCAAATGCTCCAAAATGCATTAGTGACATTTGCAGGTTAGGTACCACAGGCGGAAATTAATGCTGCGTTTGACAGACCTCGGAAGTCGGATTTTTCCCAGTTGGAAGTTCCAGCTTCCGACCTCAAACCGTTCCAGCCAAATGTAAACTAAAAAGCATGGCTAAACACCAATAAATACTGTAAAATTAATTAAACTTCATAATAAATGCTAACTAAAGTAAAGTTAGATTACAGGACTGTTTGGTTGTGTTGTTTTACAAGGATAATAAGTGGGTATTAAACTTTGTGCAGAGAAGTAATATTCTGAAATTACTTACACTTATAAATCAATGGCAAACAGTTATTATACACTATAGATAGTTACCATGGTGATATATTTTGAGCTTTTAATTTCAATGTTATATAAGAAAAAATGCTTTATTCGCCTGTAATCTGATCATTTCCATTCACAAAGCTTGCTTCCACGATGCCATCATGTTTAGTGACGTCACACTTGTAATTATCTGCTCGGGTAGATAATTTTGGTCCGAGTTTCCCAGTCGGAGCTCCAACTTCAAGTGCCATTCCAACATTCCACAAGCATTTTTCCAAGTAGGAAGTCGTAAAAATCCGAGTTCCGAGGTTGCACTGTGAGGTACTTATAGTTTATGAATGACCTACATTTATTGAGCCATGATGATTGACAGGTTCATACGTGTTTCCTCTACAGCAAGATGTAGATTTTTTTTGTTTTTTGTTTTTGTTTTGCAGATTTCACTATCCCAGGTGTGTTACATGATGCAGCATGGATCAGATGTCCAGCGTTCCTTTTCCACACAGTGAGAAACTTTTCATAACTGACATCACACAAAACAGAAAATTCTTCATTAGACCCTGAGAAGAAGAAAAAGCAGCAGCAGTGATGACAAACAGAAGTGGTGGGAGAGGAGATGGGGAGGGGGAACTGACAGAGAACATGAAGTCTATGACATACAAACCCCACAACCTAAACGTTCAGAAGCCGGTCAAAAAGAATGAGGGAAGAGTTCACAGCAAACCGATAGATGACAAAAAGAATGATATGTACCATACAGTGCAACGTGTTCAGCAGAGCGACTCCAACGCCTGAGCGCTTTATGGAAAAAACAAAATCAAAACAGTGAGTTCATGATAAATCAGAGTGATGATGAAAATCAGGCCGTTAGTAAAATAATGATTCATTCCTTCAGTCATTCATTTTTAAGCAGTATACCGGTGATTTTCCAGGTTCGAGCTCAAGATATACAACCTTCATACATGTTACGTTACTGACAACCATTTTACAAAACATACTACTGGAGTGGTAAATATTAGATTTGTTTTTCCTACCTTCCAGAATGCCATTGGTTTCAGTTTATTCCAGTACAATATAAAAATCAACTTGTAGAGACTTGAAACGTGCTGAGATAAATAATCCATCACAGCGAACATGATGTCTATTACATTTTTTGTTGAAGTTGCGTAAGATGGCTTAACATGGAGCTACACAGAAAATGTGTCTCCACCAGAGAATATAGTCCCAGGAAAAGACAGCTTTTACAGAGAAATTAAAACAACCGTGTCTTCTACAATTGTATGTAAGTGTTAGCAGCTGAAACACTGAATTTTAAGGTGCGTGTATCACTTGAACTTTTGATTTTGAAAACTTTTGATTTTGGTAAAATAACACAAGAACTAAAATACAGTTTTATGTTTTGAAAAATGGTTGTCAGTAACGTAACATGTCTGTGGGTTATATTTATTGGTCTTAAAACATGCAAAAATCACAGGTATGGTCCTTTAAGAGTGTTTTTTTTTCTTCAAAAATAAACAAACTTTAAAGGACCATGACAGAAAAAAAGGAAAATCTGAGATGATCCTCAAAGTTTCTTGTCTTTGTGACATTTTAACTGAAGATGCTTTCAGATATGATTATGAATGATGAAAGATGATTTTAGATTAACCAGATGAAGAAGCTCAGAAACCTACAGGAAGCAAAACCTGCATATGTGTGCAGGTTTATTTCATGTTTGTGATGTTCGCAATGACCTGATGATCAATTCATCTTCATTCATAATAAAGGAAAAATCTGTTTTAAACTGAAACATGATCATGAAAAGTGATGAAATGAGCTTCAGATGTTACAGAGTTTCTTCCTGCTTCAGCTTCTCTCACAGTTTCACAACATAACGACTCAAACCATATGTTTAAGGCGTGTTCACTTTGATTTTCACTTCCTCATTCACATACACTATAACTCCAGAAGTATGTAGACCATCATACCGACATGAGCTTGTTGGACATCCCAGAAACTCAGAACCAGAATGTTCCTTTACACCAGCATCTTCTTTAAAGTATTATTTATCAAACCATATGTTCTTTCTGTGTTGTATGAAGCTGCTGACTGTACATAATACCTTCATGTATGTGATCTGATGCATCATGGACAGCAACGCTAAAGAAACACGCAGTTTGGATAATCTGCATGATTGTGGATGTGCATATAAATGACCATCTCATCACTTTCATCTGTGTAATCCAGAACAGATTTAGTTTAGCTATGCAGGAAAAACTGGAAGCAAGGATAAACTATTAGCTTAGCTTGCTAAACTAGCAATTTGCTCTTGCTTTCAGTCTGTGTGCTAAGCTGGGCTAACAGTTTGTTCTTGCTTCCATTCTCTGTGCTAAGCTAGGCTAACAGTTTGCTCTTGCTCCCAGTCTCTGTGCTAAGCTAGGCTAACAGTTTCCCCTGGCTTCAGTCTCTGTGTGAAGCTAGGCTAACAGATTGCTCTTGCTTGCAGTCTCTGTGCTAAGCTAGGCTAACGTTTGCTCTTGCTTGCAGTCTCTGTGTGCTAAGCTAGCCTAACAGTTGCTCTTGCTTCCAGTCTCTGTGCTAAGCTAGGCTAACAGTTTGCTCTTGCTTCCATTCTCTGTGCTAAGCTAGGCTAACAGCTTGCTCTTGCTTCCAGTCTCTGTTCTAAGCTAGGCTAACAGTTTGCTCTTGTTTCCAGTTTCTGTGCTAAGCTAGGCTAATCACATCCTGAAACAGACAGATTTGAGTTTGACGGTAAACTAGCAGCAAAAACTGAACAGCCATTCAGCTTTTTTCCCTGAATGTTGTTTCACTTAAGTGAGAATGTTTAAAGAATCACATAAAAATTATTTTTTTTATTTCCAAACTATTCATTACTGGGAAATTAAATTTTTTAAATAGAATTTGTGCTATCTAAGTTAAGTAAAATATTAAAGAGATGGAGGGAGGAGGAGGAGAGAAATGACAAACTATGAGACATGCAGGGACATTTGAACAAAAGGAAGAAAAAGTAACATGACAGAAAGGAAAAACAAACTGATAAACTGCCACAAGTAAAACTAAAACTCGTCAACTAAACATTCTGCAGCATTAAAGACAGAAAAGATTTCTGAAGCTCCAAACAGCAACAAGAAGAAGAATCTATTAAAAACACAGGAAACTTTATCTTCTTCTGCTTTTGGCGATGAAGCTTTAAAACTTAAGATATCTGCATGTTTTTCTGTAAATATTTCTCAGATATTTCATGTTTGAGCAGGTCAAAACGTCTGTTTAGGTAAAGATGGTTCATATGAAATAACGAGAACAAACTCTTCCATAGAATGTTTTCACTCATTATGTCTGTAATGTACCACAGTCACGCATTAAAGTGTCCAGGCTTGTTGTGGAAAATAGACACTAATAGGACCATTTCTAATGGCTGGTATGACTTGTTGTCTGGGTTTTGTGTGTGTGTGTGTATGTACATGTGTGAGGTGGGGGTATGTATGTATGTGTGTATGTAATTAGTAAAAGGATTAAATGACAAGAGTAAAAGATGTTTTTAACTCTTCAAACATCAGCAGTGACACTTTGAGAAACATCACTGCACAAAAACAGGAAGTTAAGCTTCAGACTTCCCTGTAAGTTTGAGTTTAATGTTTCCATCAGGTTTATCGGTGACGACCACACCTTAATCCCGAGGCTCTAACAGCCATCGCCATGGTGATTTACCTGCCGGAGATTGCGGGTGACTTTGACATCGTGCCATGAGTTGTCATTGAACTTCCCGTTGACTGGCTCTACAATGGCCTCAAAGGCTCCGGAGCCCAGGTTGATTACCAGGGAAACAGCGCCATCTTTCAGCGCCAGGTTGACGTAGTCGGCGGACTTGCCGGTGTGTAGGATGAGGCCGTTGCGTTGCCACGTCTTGAAGGACAGCGTGATCTCGTCGCTGCTGCTCTGGATGGGGTTCTGGGAAAGGTCGTAACAGAAGTATTCTGAGCCTCGGAAAGTGGCCACGTTTTCCTCCCTCGCTGTGACGAGAAAAAACAAAACAGAGGAAAGATGTGGATAAGTGATCCCTACCTGATCATCACCTGATACAAGCTGAATCTAACTGGCTAACAGAAATCTCTACGTTTTCAGATGACATGGTCAAACATCTAAAACTTTATGGAGGAAATTCATGATTGTTGAATGTAGAAGCTTAATGAAAACAGAGCGACACACAGCGATCAGCTGATGTACAACATGTCTCATGCACACACACAAACACACTCACTGAGCGAAAATCATACCTTTTAAATTTAAACACATAGTTTTTGCAGCAGTGTAAGTAATAAACTGGCTTCGTCCACTCTGACGAGTGGACGAGGCTGNATAGTTTTTGCAGCAGTGTAAGTAATAAACTGGCTTCGTCCACTCTGACGAGTGGACGAGGCTGCTGGACATTTAGCTAATCACTGATTTTTCATCAAAGACTTTTCATCAAAAATCAGTTTTTTGTTCTGTTTCCTGTATCTGATGACATCATAAACACTCAGACCAATAAGACTTCAGGTGAGTTTTACACCTTACCAGCTGCCCCTCCCCCTCCCTCTGACTGCATGTAGTTAAACAGACGTGTTTGTCATCAGAATGAACTTTATGACTCTTCATGTGATGAAGAAAGAAAACTTTACTCTTAAGCAGCAGTGTGAAAAAGTATCAGATTGTCTTATTATTGATGGATTTATTATTGATGGATTTATAATCGACTAATGAACTTCACATTCAAGCATTCACATGCTCAGCGTTGAACGCTGCTGCTGAGCTTGGCATCCAGAGCTCTGCTTGTTCATGAGTAGTGTCTGAGCAGTGCTGCTCAACCAAGAGCTGACAGGAAGCACTTATTGCTAATGACATGTTGACGGTTACCATGGGTGATCTTTGCATATTCATGGGTTTCCAGGTCAAATCGGCTAGCGAAATGGACATTGCAACAAAGAAGGTTCTAGCTCTTCTTCTCATTCGGAGAATAAAAGTGAAAAAACAAAGATAGTGCACAAAACCTTATTGAGTCACCATAGAACTCAATCAATCAATTCAAACCTGGTATCCATGTCTGACTGCTGACATTTCGCCAAGCAAGCGTCTTTTTTTCCCCGGATCATGATACGATTTTAAAGTTGTGTTGTATACTAGGGAAACTGTGCCGCTTCTGCTTACAGCTGTTCTATGATTGGTTGCATGTTGGAAAAGTTAGCACTGGAAAGGTCAAAGTTGAATTTGGTTGAACTTTGAGTGCCATATCAAAACAGAGGATCCGAAAGTTGCACAGTGCTCAAGGCGGTGTGACGCGATGTTAGGACGTCACTGCTCAGCTCCCAATACACAATAATGTAACACCAGGTCAGTGCAACGCTCAACGCTTGCCATGTGAAACGGGCCTAGCATAGTGCAGCAGGCATGCTTGACTGAGTCAGACCTAACAAATCAAATCCAGATAACGTCAGACCCTCTGAACTCTGGTGTTATTTTAAGGCTTAGTGACTTTCATCACAACGGCTCAGACTACTGCATGTGCTGCTCAGACTTCTCTTTATTCTTATATCAATTAAAATATGTTTGAATAAATGAAAATATCTCAAACAGAGAGACATTCTTTGTCTCCACCAAGTCTGAGACTACATTGCCCCCCCACTGAGCAACACTGATGAAAACCTGAACCTTCTCTGAGCCTTTCACCCCATCCAGCAAACCAAACTTCAGCTTTTATACCTACATTACTACAGGAATCTACTTTCCAACCAGCAGCCATAAACCAGAGATCACATGATCCTCAGAGCCTCTGTTATCTCATGTCGCTGTTGGCACGACGACCTGACATTGTAGATAATGTGACTCCCTCCAGCTAAGGATCACTTATTAATTAATGGGAAATTTATGTGAGGAGACAGGAAGTGCAGCCAGAGCCTGAAGTGGGACATCAGGTCTGCAGGGAAAGTTATGAGTCGTCAGAGTCGTGCTGTTAAAATCAGCACGACTTTTTATGAATAAAGTTTTCCAGCGAGTTTTCATCCATTTACAAAAACAAGCTGCTTTAATCCCATAAAACCTGAACGACTGATACACGCTGAATGTTAGAGTGATCAAAGAAGGAAAGAGAAAAAAAAGAGTGATCAAATTCAAATAACAATAAAACAACAAATACATAACAGCCCCTTAATGTAATGAAACTGATGTTTATGGATAGAATTTATGATCATGTTATTTTGAGGTCTTAGATTCTAAACCAGTCATCCTCAAAGTCCGGATCCGGAGCGAACTACAACTGTCTCTGGACTCTGAGCAAATTATGCTTTTCATATGTGTTATTTGTATTATCTGTGAGACATCTCTGCGATGCAACGAGTCAAAATTCTCCACTTTCTAGTGCTCTGAATGTCTAACTGCTCCACTGTCTGTGTGAGAATGTCTGCTCTGCTTTGGTTTGGTCCAACCACATTCAGCGTCCCNCTGCTCCACTGTCTGTGTGAGAATGTCTGCTCTGCTTTGGTTTGGTCCAACCACATTCAGCGTCCCATCATCTCCATGACAACGATGGGTTGACACGGCGTTGGGCTCAGAGTTGACAGCACAGATTGAGAGTTTATCAATAAAGTGGAACAGTGTTTCCATGGGAGATAAATGGGAGGGGGGGCATAACAACAATTTGCTACAAGCTAGGCTGGGCTAGGCTACTAACTTAGCATCTTGAGTAGTAGCAGTAGTGTTTAAAACTGGTAACTATTCCACATGGCTGGAAAAAGTTATAATGCTTGTGGCATCAGTTCCTCGTATTTTCAGTACGTGAGCAAAGTCTTTCAGCTCCGGCAACTTCTGTTGATTCACTCGCTCACTGCAGCAAACCAAGTCTGCAAGTTATTGATTCAATGATCTGTGTGTCAGGTTAACACTCGCTCAGTCCCAGAGTCTCAGCGAGTCATTCGTAGCTCCATTGATTCACACTTACTCACTTACTTAGCCATCAGGCTAGCTGAGTCTCTGGTTACTCAATCAGTGAATGTACCAACAGCTCACCGACTCACTGAGTCACCGAGTCACAGAATCACAGAGCCACTGAATCACCAAGTCACCAAGCCACTGAATCACAGAGTTACTTAAGTGCTGAATCACCGAGTCACTGAATCACAGAGTCACTGAATCAGAGTCACTGAATCACCAAGTCACCAAGCCACTGAATCACAGAGTCACTTAAGTCACTGAATCACCGAGTCACTGAATCACTAAACCACCGAGTCAATGGCTCACTGAATCACCAAACCACTGAATCACCGAGTCACTGAATCGCAGTCACTAAATCAGTCACTGAGTCGAGTCACTGAATCACTGAGTCACTGAATCACAGTCACTGACTCATCGAGTCACTGAATCACTGAATCAGAGTCACTGAATCACAAGTCACCAAGCCACTGAATCAGTCACTTAAGTCACTGAATCACCGAGTCACTGAATCACTAAACCACCGAGTCAATGACTCACTGACTCACTGAATCACCAAGTCACTGAATCACTGAGTCACTGAATCACAGTCACTGACTCATCGAGTCACTGAATCACTGAATCAGAGTCACTGAATCACAAGTCACCAAGCCACTGAATCAGTCACTTAAGTCACTGAATCACCGAGTCACTGAATCACTAAACCACCGAGTCAATGACTCACTGACTCACTGAATCACCAAGTCACTGAATCACTGAGTCACTGAATCACAGTCACTGACTCATCGAGTCACTGAATCACTGAATCAGAGTCACTGAATCACAAGTCACCAAGCCACTGAATCAGTCACTTAAGTCACTGAATCACCGAGTCACTGAATCACTAAACCACCGAGTCAATGACTCACTGACTCACTGAATCACCAAGTCACTGAATCACTGAGTCACTCAATCACCAACACTCAACCTGTTTGTTCGTAGGGTTAGGACGCCCCCTCGTGGACGCTCACACACATTAAATCATCAGGCAGTGACAGGTGACAATTAAAAAAAATGAGGGAAACATTCTAATCTTAAATATAAAAAGCTTATTTCCAGCATGAACACTTTTCAATCAGTGAGTTTTACAGTCAATACTGAAATGTTTTGAATATTTATCCAATTATACCTCAGAAACTGTATACAGCTATAAACATGTTTTGTTTGAGTTTTTCCAGCAGTAAGTTTCTAGTAAATTGTGGTTATAAAGTTCATTTACTCCAACTGAAAAACCACATAAAAACCCTCACTTTACTTTTCGAGTTCATTTCCCCCTAAAAAGGCATCATTAATGAGACGTCACGTCATTTAGATCAAACACCTGATGACCTCATTAAGAACATGACTGGTCCTGATCTAATACTCATGACTTCAGACATACCAGGTATCAATGCTCTATTGATTGCCACACCCCTTACAGCCCATATGTGTTTTTTTGTTTTGTTTTTTTTTTTTTACATTTTCACCAGTTTTACTGTTTAAATGTAATTTGTTCTTTATGTTTAGTTTCTAACCCTGACGAAGACCTCTGAGTTTGTTTTAAATAAAGTGTTGCTGGAGTTTCCTGCCCTACATTCATGAAGGAACAGATTCGTTTAATTTGATCCCTTAGTTTTCCCTTTGTTCCTTCTACTTTTCTATTAAGATAAAGGTAGAATGTGCATAAATTAGTAGCTTTAAGGAGCCTTAATTAAACATGCTCCTGAGCATTTTATTAAATAAAATCCAGTCGAGGCGTCAGGTTTTATGCTGCATTCCAGACAAACTTGGAACTTGAAATTTTCCAACCTCCTACTTGAAAAAATGCGTTGGAACAGCACATGAAGTTGGCGCTCTGACTTGGAAACTTGGATCAAATCCATCTACCCTGACTTCTACGAGGATGATGTCACTCAACATGGCGGCACCCATAGAAGTGAACTTTGAGAAATAATTCATAAATAATCAGCCAACAGCCAAATAAAGTAATTTTTCTTGCGTATAGATAACTGCCATTGGTAGGTAAGCGTAAATAATTTCAGAAAAATAATTTCTCTGCACGTTTAATACTCACTATGATAATTAACCGATACACACTCAGTGAATAAAATCCCACTGAACAGTCCTGTAATCAAAACTAACTTTATGAAATAAAGTTAGTATTTATTACTCATTTTATTTCTTTTTTAGTATTTATCGGGTTTCAGTCATTTTTTTTTTTTTATATTGGGCATCATGAATGCTGGAACATGTAGAGGATGGTCGGAAGTTGGAATTTTTAATGGGAAATTCTGAACAAGCAGCATTAGACCTCTCCATCTAAAACCTGTCACCAAACACACAGGTGAGTTCAGCCGTAGTAATGTAATCCAACTACAGCAATATTAAAATAATGTAACTTGATGAGTTTCCATTATTTTTGGATTACTTCAATGTCAAACATAAAGACAAGAAAAAACAAACATCAGTAAAATGACTTTTATATATTTTATATAGACTTTTATTGAAGAGTATTCTGTAAACTAACAGAACAATGTAAGAAAACCTTAGGAAAGAAAATGGGAACGTGAAAATTAAATTCAGGGCAGCAGGCCTTCCATTTCTCAGTTAAATTATAGGCTTACAGAATAGTACAGTTAAAACAAAAATAAAATCTGGTCCTTTTTATAAAGTCAAAACCAAATGCTCTAAATTTTTTGGATTAAGAGCATCCACAGTATTTTTTTTTTTTTTTTTTTTATAAATCAGAAGTTCACTTTGTGAAGTTTGCAGAAGGCACGGTAAAATTTCTCGGTAAAATCTGTCTTCTCTTGGGACTATATTTCCTGGCAGAGACATACATTGTCTTCTGTGCAGCTGTCTGAGCGGTTGAGGTTGATGACTTGACCTCTGTCAGCGTTATGCTAACTTTGTAGCATGTGTAGCTCAGGAATCTGGGCACATAATGCAATCAGAATATCCAGCAAAGAACCAGCAGCCAGCCCAAGGACAACCAGGCCAGCCTGGTATGCTAGGAAATCTGGCCAGAAGCCATGGACCAACTGCAGCCAGGGATCGGAGGGATTTAATAGCAAAATAACTGTTTAAGACAGTTATTGTAGCTGATGTGTGAGGATGTATAAGACAAGGATGCTCAAAAATGCCCCATATAGGATAGTAAGGAGAGGCAGGTAAGTTTACCAACCATTTGCCTTTGAGGGAAAACAAATGCACTCCAACAATAAGTCACAGGCAGGATGACGACACCAAACCACACAGATGTGCTTAACTCTCCTTGGACCTGTGAAGTAAAGTACTGATACACAGAACTTCCAGAGCGATTAACCTGCAGAGAACGCCAGGCAAGGCAACCATAAAAGAAGATCAAAGAGGCCGTGCGTAGGCTACCTCATGGTATTTATAGCGGGGACACACATGTAGCCGACACAACACACGTGTCTTTGTTGACATAAGTTCTTGATCTACGAAAAGCAAGAAGGATATAAATCCACTTTGTTTAATGCCACTGTCAGTCAGCAAGGAATGAAACAGATCTGACTGTTTAGCCTGTTAGCCTGTTAGCGTGGCTGCCTCCTAAAATCACTGAGGAACATCATGCAAAACACAGCATCAGTAACCCTCATGATCATATTGATGCTAATCAATACAGTAATGCAGCATGCATCCTCCCTTTGCACACACGCACGCACACGCACACACACACACACACACACACACACACACACACACACAGAAGAGGACTTATTACGTGGCTCGGTGAGTACATTATGATCTTCCGCCTACTACTTGATGGCCTCTGCTGCTCATACGGCAAAAAAGAAACCAGGCAAGGGTTTTTGAAAATTACCACCAACGCAAAATTATCCTACATACATTAAAAATCTGTGTGCGCGCGCCTGTCTGTTGTTCGTCTCTCACTCTAACACGAGAATCTGTCATATTTCTGGTTTAGTCTCATTTTGTCTTGAGTAAAATGATGGAGGAGTTTATATTATCTGCTGTCAATAATCATGTATGAATAAAATACATTTGGAGATTTTGAACATTTGACATGACTAAGACATTCCTCGGTGTGTGAAGAGCTCAAACTGAAGCAGTGTGTAGAACAGGAACTCTCAACACAACGGTTTTTGTGGTTTTCATTAGAGGTTCAATTTTTTTTAACAATCATTCCTAATTTTCATTAGAGGATGCGTAGTTCCGCACATAGCCACTGAGTGGCGCTTCACACTGAGCAAAAGCTATCCACCATAACATCATCCACTGTAACGTCATTCACCGTATCCACCGTATCACCTACCACTTATCCACCTTAACGTTATCCACGTAATGCTTATCTACCAAAACACTTATCCAGCGTAACATATTGTAACATTATCCACCATAACGTTATCCACCTTAACGTTATTCCCGTAACATTATCCCCTGTAACGTTATCCACCGTAACGCCGATCCACTGTAATGTTATCCGGCGTAACGTTAGCCACAGTAGCATTTATCCATCGTAACCTTATCCCCGTAATGTTATCCCCCGTAACACATGGACAGATGGAAGAAAGATGGAGAGAATAAAAATATCAAAGGGATAGAAAACATGATCACATCCTCTGAAAATAGAGTAGTAGTGGTGGTGGTGGTGNGGGGGGCTGCAGGAGGCAAAGTCACAGGAAAAAGGATGATGGGAGGGGCAGAGTCAAAATGGAGAGCAGGGGGAATTCAACGACACGGAGGCCAGATAACCATCAGTAATTTCAGTATGCCGGCAGATTTCCATTTGTTCTGCAGCTTGACCAATGAAGCGTCAGGATTTCTGCACTGAGAGGCTGAGCAGCAGGAGGCGGAGCCATTAACGGCACCACACTCAGGAAGGGGAGGAAGAGCTGACGCCATTTTGATGGTAGTCAGAGTTCAAACAATGACTGCTGAAGTGTCTGTCTGTCACACACACCACACACTATATATACACTGCACACACCACACCATATACACACACCACACACTATATACACACACACCATACCACCACACATTATATACACACCACACACCATATACAGTATATACACATCACTCACACTATATACACACCATATACCACACCACACACTATACACACACCACTCACTATATACACAATGCACACATTATAACACTGCACACCATATGCACACTACACACCTACACACATGCACACACACACACCAAACAAACACACCATATACACACCACACACACACACCACTCATACACCATGCACACATACAAACCATGCACACACACTCATACACACGCATGCACATTCAGGCATGCACACTCATCATACACATACGAATGCTCTCTCTCTTTCTCTCACTCACACACACACACACACACACACACACACATCACACAACCACACCATGCACACACACAAACACACCATTTACACACATATGCGCACACATACACACACACACGCACACAGAATGGATATGTTTCAGTTCAATTCCACTGATCATGAATCATTCCTCAGGGACATCATGCTGAGACAACATCCCTCCACCTCTGATACTGGACACCAGTCAAACAGGAGACCACAAAGGGGACAAAGGGTCCCACAGGAGTCCACGGGTCCCACAGAGGGGTTCCAGGAGACCACAGAGGGGACCAAATTCCCACAAAGAGGTCCAGGAGTCCCACAGAAGGGACCAAAGGTCCCACAGAGGGGTCCAGGAGTCCCACAGAGGGGTCCAAGGGTCCCACAGAGGGGTCCAGGAGACCATAGAGGGGTCCAGGAGCAAATCCATCCATAGGATGTTCAGGCAGGTGTACACGGGGCTGGTGAGCGAATGGGAAGCAGGCATGTGAATCAGGTGATACGCTGAGTTGGGAAAGTCAGGGGAGACACCTGGTGGACAGGTGTGGAATGTCAGGTTCTGAAACGATGAGACTAAAGTGCTGGCAGAGGAACCAGATGAGCCGAGTCAGTGCAGAATGAGGCCGTCTGCTGTTTAAGGCCCAGCGTTTGTTTTTCACGGTTTGATGAGCAGAAATTCTCAGATGCATTCAGGAAAAACTGCAAGTCTTCATATTTATTTCTTTGATAAAACAAATTTAGTTTTTAATGAGTTAAAACATCATTTATAATCAATAAATCAATTAGTCAGTTCAACTCAATACATTGTCAGTAATTACAAACTTTCTGTGCATGTTCTACAGATCAGAATGCGACGTGTGCCCTTTATATCAACATGTTACCTGACTGAACATGCAACACGTCACAATTCTGTCAAATTATTATTAAAAACAAAGAAACACTTCTGACATTAACCTCTTCATGAAATTGTGTGTGTGTATGTATGTGTGCATGTGTTTATATTCAATGTGCCTATGTGTATAAGTGTATGTGAATTTGTGTATGTACATATGTACTATATGTGTGTATATATGTATATGTGTGTATGTATGTATGAGTGTGTATATGTGTGTGTATATATGTGTATGTAAAATGTGTGTGTATATGTGTATGTATGCATATATGTATATGGGTGTGTGTGTGTGTGTGTGTGTGTACAGTATATATGTGTATGTATGTGCGTATAATTGTGTGTGTGTGTGTGTATATATGTGTATGTGTGTATATGTATGTAGGTATGTATGTATGTGTGTATATGTGTATGTGTATACAGTATGTGTGTATGTGTGAGTGTGTATGGGTGTGTGTGTATGTATTTGCATGTATGTGTGTATATGTGTGTATGTGTATGTATATGTGTATGTATGTATATATATGTAGGTATATGTGTGTATATGTGTATTAGGACTGTTATGATATCATATTTTCACTCCATGATTTTCGTGGCCAAAAGAATTCAGGACATTGGGGGAGGGAGATAAAGCGAGAATGGAAAGAAACGGAAATGATTTCAGAAGCACTGGATTATTTACATGATATTATCATATGTGTATTATTAATACATCAATATTCAATTTTTTAATATATCAGTTATCGTCAATACCAGTATATCGCAATACCACTAAGGTGTTTGTATGTATGTGTGTATAGTGTGTATACTGTATGTGTATGAATGTGTATGTGTATATATGTATGTATGTAGGTATGTATGTGTGTATATGTGTATGTGCATGTGTTTTTGTATGTGTATGTTGGTATGTATGTGTGTGTATGTATGAATGCCTATGTGTGCATTTGTGTATATGTGTATATATGTAGGTATGTATGTGTGTGTGTGTGTGTGTGTGAGTGAAAGAGTCTTGGTGCCACTAGAATGTGTGAGATCAGATGAAAACTCTCTATTTAAATAAACTGATCATATCTGTCATATCTACCATTTCCTGCACTAATATTGGCATTCTCGGTAAATAAAATGGACTGTGAAAAAAAAAATGATTTTATTGTTTATTCTCGTGATCTTTCATTCAAAATATTAACAACAATATATAACCTTTTATTAAAGGTTAAATAATTGAAAAGAAAAAGAAATTCTTATCATGAAACAAATGTTTTTCTCAGTGGGTCTGGTGATGTCTGATGATAGTTTTGGAGACTTTCTGTACTTCTCTCTGATTCTTGGAGATTCTTTGTCCCCTGGAACCATCATCATCATCATCATCATCATCATCATCATCATCATCATCATCCTTATATTTATATTTTTGTTAATATTTTCAATGAAAGATCAAGAGGATAGACAAAGAATTTTTTCAAACCATTTTGATTTTATTTAAGGTGCCGATATTTGTGGAGGCTGCATATGCAATGAGGCATCTATGTGCATTTGCCCACATATGTTTGTTGGAGTTTATGCTAAAAGACAATGCCTCCACCCTCCTTCACACACACACACACACACACACACACAAAACTCCCTGAAGCATGACAGTAAGGGTTTTTTTCGTCCCTGGGGGCTTTTCATTTTCTGCCAAACAAAATGCACGTCCCAAATCCCCCTCAAAGACTCATCCCAAACACACACACACACACACACACACACACACACACACAC
>VXCM01003623.1:88587-108399 GCA_014773175.1 Lucifuga dentata
AGGAGGAGGAGGAGGAGGAGGAAGAGGAGGAGGAGGATGGAACGAGTGCTTTAAAAGAGAAGAGGTGATTTGATGCAGAAATGAGAGGAGGGGAAGAGGAGTCTGACTGGTGGTAAAATCAGATTTGTTTTTTTTTTTTTAGGTTAGAGAAAAGAGAACATCCATTTTCATTAAGTGAAGGACATTTTAATAAAGATGAGAATGATGGCAGAGCTCTGTTAAACCAGCCAACATCATTCATTAACTTTATCTTCCTGGAGAAATAATTGCTAATCAGCATTTCTGGGTCATGTGTCAGTGCCAGTCAGTCACATGTCTGCCTGGATTCACGTCAACGCAAAGGATCACATGTCACGTTTTGTCTCAAATTGAGGTCAAATACAGTACGTATCTACTATTTTCACTCTTAGTAAATAAACGCAAAATTGACTGAAAAAACTGTCTTTGTGTTTATCCTCCTGATCTTTCATTGAAAATATGAACAAAAAATATCACCTTTCATTCGAGTAAAATAACTGAAAGGTGATATCTTTCTGAATGGTCCTGGAAGAGGACGTGTCTATATTGAGTCCACACAGGGTGAGGAGGACAGTTTCAGTGGACAAAGAATCTCCAAGCATCACAGCTGGAGAATTGAAGAATGCCAGCATTAGCGATGGGAACTGTAGTATAAATATACTACAAAAATAATTACAAATTATTGACAAATTAAAATGACAAATGACAAATTATTTCTTAGACTATTTCATTTTAACGTTTACAGCTATAAAATGATGAACAGCACAAACCACAAACACACTAGCTAGTAAACTAATGCTAGCACTAATTAGTCATTACAGGAGTACAATTACAAACCGTGTTGCTATTGCATGCATTCCTTTTCTAGCTGAATGCCAAGGTGTGTCTCTGTTAATTTTAATATAATTTCTGACACATCTGATGAGCTGATTGTGATGGGGTTGGTAAAAATACAAACATAGCCACATATCAAATGAATTTGTTGTATTTTACCAAACCTCCTAAGTGCAAAAAAAAAAAAAAAAAAAAAAAAGATTAAAGTGCAAAAATATTTAACATGAAAAAAAAATTATTCACAAAATATAGAACTGAGTCTTCTGAACTTAGTAACAATCAGACAGAAAAAAGGTGATGTTACCTCCTCAGGCTTTTTTTCTGCTAGCCCCTTCCACTCGGCAGGTCATGACATAATCACCATTAAAAATCAGAAATCCTTTTATTTATTAATTACATTTTTCAAAATCTTTTGAACAACACATTCTAATATATTAATAATACATTTTATTTTTAGAACACCTTTCAGCAGATAACCACCATCAAACCTCACTAACCAGAACATGAACACCATCAAACCTCACTAACCAGAACATGAACACCATCAAACCTCACTAATCAGAACATTACCAACATCAGTGCTCACTAATCAACACATAACCACCATCAAACCTCACTGACCAGCACATAACCACCATCAAACCTCGCTAGCCAGCACGTAACCACCATCAAACCTCACTAACCACCACATAAACACCATCAAAGCTCATTAACCAGCAGATAACCACCATCAAACCTCACTAACTAGCACATAACCACCCTCCAACCTCACTAACTAGCAAATAACCACTATCAAACCTCATTAACCAGCAAGTAACCACCATCAAACCTCACTAACCAGCAAGTAACCACCATCAAACCTCACTAACCAGCACATAACCACAATTAAACCTCACAGCCAGAACATAACCACCACGAAAACTCACTAACCAGAACATAACCACCATCAAACCTCACTAACCAGCAGATAACCACCATCAAAACTCACTAACAACATATAACCATTATCAAAACTCACTAACAGCACATAATCACCATCAAACCTACTAACCAGCAGATAACTACCATCAAAACTCACTAACCAGCACATAACCACCATCAAACCTCACTAACTAGCACATAAACACCATCAAACCTCACTAACCAGCACATAACCATCAAACCTCACTAACCGGCACATAACCATCAAACCTCACTAACCGGCAGATAACCACCATCAAACCTCACTAACCGGCAGATAACCACATCAAACCTCACTAAGCAGAACATTACCCACACCAATGCTCACTACATTCAAACCTGACCAATTTATAATTGATGTCCTAATATGTGCATGTAATTAATGTGTCAGTAAGTTGAGTTTTCTTTTTTCTTTCTCTTTCTTTGTTTCTTCTCTGTTTCTTTTGAGCAACAAATAACTGATCCCCCCCCCCCNCCCCCCCCCCCCGCACACACACACACACACACACTCACACACTCATCACTGATGGACGGTTTGTCCTTTCCAACAAAGACATAATTTCATTTTAGAGAGGACAGATCATGTGAGGGGAGATTAATCAAAACATTTAACTCATTTCTGACCGACAAGTGTGTGTGTGTGTGTGTGTTAGGGCTCCAACAGAACGAACACTGTGGCCTCATAAACAGAGATGAGCTTCCTGTCACCACACGGCTACCAGTGTTCTCATAATCCATCAGTACATGTTTTTCATAATCAGACAATTTTAATACAACTAGGGCTGCACATTAGCATTATGCAACTATGCATGCATGTTCTTCATGAGACAAATGTGCAGAGAGAGAGGGGGAGAGGGAGAGAGAGAGAGAGAGAGAGAGATCCTGCAAAGTCTGTATCTTTCTTGTAATAAAATAACTGTAATAAAATCAATTGAATTTTCTGTGAAATGTTGTGTGAACTGAGCCTTTCAGAAACACATGAACCAGAGGAAAGCAGAGACACCTGCTGCAGGTAAAAACCACATCCTGCTTCTACCTGCAGCTCAAACAGCTCGTCCTCAACACATGTTTTTAAGCATCAGGAAATTAAAGAGGCACTGTGATTTTGGGAGAACATACACTGTACTTACAAACACGTGTGTGTGCACGCACACACTCACTCACACCACACACACAAACACACACACCCTTACGCTCTGTAATGGGTAGCAAAAAATAAAACAGAAATTTGCATTGGTTTGTGAATTTCCTGTGTAAAGCTGCAGAAGTTTGACAATATTATCTGTCTGCATGGTGTCATTTTGCCCTATACATGGAGGCTTCTGTCAGCCAATCAGATTCATCTTCTCACAGCTGATGTCAGTGATCTACAACCAATCAGATTCATCAGCTGATGTCAGTGATCTACAACACATCAACACAAAGAGCTTCAGTGTTTTCTTTCCAACATGTTATTAGATATTTATGACAGCATTATGCAGGCTTGTAACTGATTGGTTTATAGATATATAAACTAACACATAACACAAACAGTCTGTAGCAGCATAGACCACCTAGTTCTCATTTTATTTCCCGACTGAAAACATTATGAGCATGTCTGTGTATAATAAAACAATGTGCAATATGAACCTGTATTTTTTTTCCACTTCAAAATAAAGTACAGTGTGTTGGTCTAAGTTTTTAAAACAACACCATACCACCACAATACCACCATGGTGTATTCATGGGCTACAGAACATCCTCTGATGCTGAGAAATCAAATGTGGATGATGATGAGAAAACAGTTTGTGAAAATTCAAATGAATCTGCTTATTAATTGTGGCAGTTAGATTTAAAGAATGGACCGGATCAAAACGCTTGAATAATTGTGTTGCTATGTGATAAGCCTGAACTTCCTGAGGGCGAGTAAAGAAAGAGGTTGTGAAAACATTCATAAGTCTGACTGAAGCAAACATCACGAGCCCTCATGCACATGCACGTGTCAGATGAAGGAATAGTAAATGATTTTGGAGCGCGGCAGGAAGCACATCACTCACCCGCAGGCGCTCACATGACAGGCCTGGATTGGCCGTCCTGAGGCTAAGTGATATTAACCTCCTTCCCTCATGGGGCCCAAACAAAAGGCCCCTCAGGACCAATAATCACCTCCTCCTAATGGACCCTCCNCCCTTCCCTCCCCCACCAGCCCTCATGTCTGCACCTCACCACTGCCAAAACATGAGGACATGAGGACATTTTCCCCCCAAAACCACCAAGGTGTCTGTAAATCCTGAGACAGACAGAAAGTCAGACACACATACTCTCTTTTTCTGTGTTTTCATGCATCTGTGTGTGTGTGTGTGTGTGTGTGTGAGACGGGGTNACTCTCTTTTTCTGTGTTTTCATGCATCTGTGTGTGTGTGTGTGTGTGTGTGTGAGACGGGGTCAGGCAGTGGGTGTGTATTGCGGTGGGAGTCACTGGTGTGTAACGACACACTCTCCCTCTTGATTGGCCCATTTTCCACCCCCAATCTTTTTCCCACAATTCCCTCTTTCCCCTCAAACAAAGATTTCATTCCTCTCCACTGCTTTCCTCTTTTTTTTTTGTCTCTTTCTGTCTTTCTATCTTCTGTCTATGTTTCTGTCTGAGTCTGTCTTAATCTCAAGACAGAGTCAAATGTAAATGTCCCTGTAAAGGAACGAGGAAAATCTTCTTAAATACTGAAACCTCTTCATGTTGTGATGGTGTCACAGATGATTAAAATGTCTCATATTGTCCCTCCTCAGGTTTTGTCTCGTGGATCAGGATTAGGGTTACGTCAGGACTGATCAGGACTGTCGTTACGTTCGTAATAATAATCTCACACATCCAGTGAAGAAACACAAATATCTGGATCCATTCAGGGGAGAAATAAAGGCTCTAATTTCTTAATATGGAAATTTCTACTTTATTTTTTCACATAAATATGTTTATAATGGTAATTTTCACAAATGTGAACAATATCACTTAAATAAAAATATTTTCAAAATATTAAAGCTAACTTATAATCATAAAAAAATAAAATTATGAATAAATTTTTAAAACATTTTGATAATTTGTCATTTGAGATAATTGAATGTTAATTAACAATTTGCCGTGAATTTGTCATGTTTACACATTTATATATTTTGTGATTAGTATTAAATAGTGTAATTTGCTGTGTTAATTACATCATCATTCTTATGGTTGTAAAAGCAATAAGACAAAATCCTGCATAAAATCAACAAGATGGACACGAGGACGCAATGTGAAGACAGGATGGGAGGGGCATCTGGAAACAGAGAGATAACAAGCCTCTCTCTCTCTTTCTCTCTCTCTTTCTCTCTCTGACTTTCTGTCCCTTTTTTTCTATCTCTCTGCCTCTCTGTCTCTCTTTCTGCTACTCTCTCTCTCTCTCTCTCTTTGTCTGCGTGTTGTAGCATAGAGGGTCTGGTGGTAGAGATAGGGCCAGATCCCACCATGGTAATCTGCTATGCACACGCGCGCACACACACACACACACACACACCCACACCCACACACACACACACACCTTATGGATAATCACATTTACTCAGGGAGGTGTTAATGAAAAAGTGCACACGAGCATTAATGCATGTGAGAAGTGGAAGGTGCTCAGAGAGCTCAGGTTAGGGTTTGACGGCATGTATATCTTTCATTTTTTGATGCTGCATTTATAGAGCATGAGGGTGAGCATGAGCACACGTGCACAACACACACACACACACACACAAATACATGCTCGTCTGTGCGTAAATGTACGTGTTCCAAAACTCTCAGCTCCTCTTTGCTCCTGCTGTGTATAAATGTCATGAGGACGGGCTGTTTGTGCTACAGTAAAAGCTGATTCTTTACCTGCAGCAGGCATCTCTGCTGTCTGTCAGGTGAATACGCTCACGTATGCCAAATCCAATTATTGAACCAATGGGAGACTGACAGAGGAGGAGAGACAGACGGCGACATCCAAATGTGCATTCACAGGAGATTGGACCTGTGCGTTTTCCCTTTGAGGGCACACACGTGCACGTGTTTACCGCTTACATGCAGCCATTTATTGGTTAAAACTTTTTCTGGATCAGGAATTTGATCCAGATCATCTACAAAATGTAATCATTTCTTCCTCTTCACATTATCTGTATCACATTATCACATTATCTTCACATTATCTTAGCTATAACTTTTCCAGATATCTAACAAAAAAAAAAAAAAAAANAAAAAAAAAAAAAAAAAAATGCTAGTGATCACACAAAAAGCAGCTCAGTACATGTATGTAAGTATGTACGTATATGTATCTATTCAGTGCTGTATGTACACATGATTGTATGTATTGTATGTATATGTGCTGTATGCACATATATGTATGCATCTATTTATGTGTTGTATGTATGTATGTATGTATGTATGTACAGGCTGGACTACAGTTTAATCTGGATCAAACTGACATACAGTTTAATCTGAACAGAAATTTCACCGCAAACTGATCTGCTTTTATTTTTCAGTACTTCCTATCACAGTAGCAATTTATTTTGAAAGAATGTAGTCTATAGGTTTTAGCTTGTTTTTATGATTAAAGATAAATAAGCTATAGCTCACTAAATTTTGTGTATATTGAGAATAATTTAAGGTGCTATATGTGATTGAGAACCCAAAAAAGGTTGAACAAGGTGGTTTTATTATGAATGGATTTTAATTTAATTTTATAAGTTTGGAAGCTAATGTGTTATTCCGTGGTTGTTGGGCAGTGAGGTACATTAGCATGATGACTAGCAAGTGTAAATGCTAACTACCTTACTGAGCCTGTTAGCATGCTCAGGCTATGATAAGGCTGCATTGTTATTTATTTCATTTTGTTGCTGACACCAAACACTTAGAAGAAAACTCTCCTCAGAACAGGAAGACCCACAAAACTTAACCTACTTCAAGACTCGGTTACACAGTGATGGACTTGCTTTTCACTTAGGGATTGTGAACGTACGTCACTGATGCGCTGCATTGTGGGATTCTCCACTATCTTTGGAGGATTCACTTCGGAATCTAACAGTCTGGTCTGCATTTTTACAATGTTTAAAGAACGTGGTAGAGATAAATGTTCAAACAAAGACAAGCTTATAAGGAATGCACGGAGTCGGTATGATCAAAAAAAAATAGCGCTGGTTAATTATGTGGACGAGCTGATAATCTGGTAGCGTTACCTCCCATCTCAGTCTCTGATATTGGCTCCTATCTCGTTTTTGGCACAAACTCCTACATTTGCCAGCCGTTTAAAAACTATACACCAATGGAGGCATAAAATCAATTTATAAACGGATGGGTTCACGAACTGCAAATCCACAACCCAGCCAGCTGTGATTACACCATTGTCTGAACAAAAGTAAGCTAATGTTTTCTTGTGTGATTTGATATGCTAAGACTGGTCGGGAACCGTTAATGTGTGGGACTGTAAAGCCCTTTGAGACATTGTATGTGATATTCAGCAATACAAATAAACTTGATTTGACATTGCTAACCTAATTGTTTTCATTCTGCACGGCATTATCTGTAGGGTATGTGATTTGTTGTTGTCAGAAAATTATAACTAGAACTAGCACCGTCCCGCCAGCAGGATGCTAGCACCCTCCTCCTCATTTATGTTATTGTTTCTGAAATTTCAAAAGAGCCCACGCTTTTATCTGTACTCAAAGCTGTAGAGGAGATGTAGCCATTTTAATTTGGCTATGTTATTTTCAGCTTTTTTTTTTTCTTTTCAGAAATGGGGTGACAGTTCAGCGGTTAAACAACTCTTGAGCTTAGCTTAAGCTAGTCAGACGCTTAACTTGGGGCGGAATACAACATGAAATAAAATCGCATTTACCAGAATGAAAATGAAGAGAGCACACTTGTGGGAATATCATCAAAAGTTATATTTGTGTGTCTTACAGCAGACACAAGCAGGTCAACGTCTTTTTAACTCTGACATCTGGATTCCCTCCGTTTGTCTTCATTTAGGAAAACAATGAAAAGTAATGTTTTTCAATTTCTGTTTTGTATGTCGGTCATGAGATCGGTTGGTGCAGCCAATCACAAAGCAATATATTCCAACCATATCGTAAAAGTATTAAACAACGATGACACTGGATACAAAGCAATGGCAAATGGTTAACTCTCCAACGTCCTCCAGATATGGTGGAAATTCCCAAAATGCAGTCCTGATGACATCAGATTCCCCAAGCCCTATACACAAATACTTGTGTTTGTATATTTTGGGACTTAATTATCACTTACCATATATACTCAAATATACTGTAAGCCGATCTCATGTATAAGCCAACCCCCTGATTTTGATCTGCAAATTTAGATTTTTAAAGAAACNAGCCGATCTCATGTATAAGCCAACCCCCTGATTTTGATCTGCAAATTTAGATTTTTAAAGAAACCCATACATAAGCCGATCCCCTGATGTGTTGTGTCCGTCAATTTATTTGTTTAGCAAATTACCTGTTTTTCTGGGTGTTGTCATAGTATTCCTCTGATTTTCTGAAAATAATCCACATACCATTACTGGTAAACATGATACTTATTTCAGCTGTAACTGACATTAGCTGACATTAACTTTTCCGGACTCCTCTTCCTTGTCTGAATCACCAAACAGTNACTGACATTAGCTGACATTAACTTTTCCGGACTCCTCTTCCTTGTCTGAATCACCAAACAGTTCATGCAGTCCTGCTCTGTGTAACGTATGTCCTTGATGAGTCCATGTCGTTTCCATTCTGTGTTGTATTTTATTCAAGCTTCTTGCTAATAAACACAAAACATGTTGAATGAGACTACCAAATAACGATACGTACCGGTATATGAAACAGCACTTTTATAAGGTTGTCTCTGATTGGCCCATTCTTTTGTCTTTGACCAATCACAACATCGCCTACTGGCCGCTGTAAAATATGCTGGATAAGATGTTTAGTCAGGAAATATCTCATTCTAAGGTATGATTTAAACTATTTTCCATGGGTAGCGGTAATGGGTAGTATTTCCACCTCTGGAAATTTCCCTCTCTGGGNCCCCCCGATTTGATTTGTGAAATTTAGTAATAAAAACTTGGCTTATACTTGACTGTGACACTGTAAATATTTTACTTAGTGGATTTGTACTGAGTTGGCTTGTATTTCAGTAGCTATCAATAACAAAAAGGGATCATCCTCTGGGGAGCATGAATGCACTCTGTAAATATACCCATTACATTTTGAAATCTCTCATCTAAAAGCTGAAAATTAGTCCTGATTGTGGCACCAGAGGAAAAGTCAGGGGACTATCATAATATTAAGAACATGAATATTCATCCTAACTGTGATGACAAGAAGACCCGTCTGATTACAGATAACCACTACAGGGTTGGAAAGATGGACTAAACAATATCGCCATGCTGTCAGCAGCAAGGTCAGACAAAACTAGACAACCACAGATCAGACCAGAACTAAAGTGTCTGACTGGAAGATCAATACTCTGTGACAGTAATGCAGTCAGACTGCAGTGGGAGGGACAGATATCTCTATAAGGAGAGAACTGCTGCTGTCTCACATACAGGGAACCCTGTCCAATACACAGGGGGCCCCTTCTGAGACCCCTTCTGAGACTCCCCCCCCCACACACACACACACATCATCATCATCATCATCATCTCATCATCATCATCAGGCTCATAATTGCATGGGCCTTGGAGATAAGGGTAGAGGGGAGGCAGAGCGCTGATTACACGTCGCCCTCTGAAAACGGGCTAATCTGCCTCCTTCATCCATGTGCTTCAATCAACCCAATCCCCCCCTGGCCTGTGGTGCGTTTATGTGCTGTAGGAACATATAATATTTCAGACATACTGTAGCACAAGACATTCTATATTCACCATCACCACACGTTCTGGTTCACCAGGTCTGCCTGAGTGTGTAAGATGTACGACCTCAAATGTAAAGATCAGTCGCTGCTGCTCCCAAACACCACCCTCCAGCTTTCTCCACCACTGCCCACATCACCAGAGGGCAGGGGAGTCTGACATGGTGCTTCGTGTTGAGGTGATGTGAGCGCCTTCATGTCTGAGGCCATGGTACTGTGACAGAAAATGGTGGAGTGTGTTGCTTCAAGTCTTCAAGTACTGAAGTATGTTGGGGTGAGCTAGTTGGAGTGTGTGCTTTTGTGTGTATTCAGGCCTCACCTGGAGTCACGAGCTGTGTGACAGAAAGAATGAGATGCAGATACGAGAGTCTGAAATGAGCAGAAAAACAACACAAACATATCAGACAGTCCAGATCCCTGCTGAAGTGGACGTCATGGATGTCTGCAGACCAAGAAACACAACCCTGCCTGCTCACCTGAGAGGCACTGAAGTCCTCAGGTGAGTCTGAAGTCTGAGTACATGTGCATACGTAAACTGTGAATACGGTCCAATGTAAAAAAAAAAACAAAAAAATGATAATTATGTGATTTTTGTGATAAAACAAACCAGTCACTTCTTAGATGCCAGACAATAAATGTCACATTACAGCAGAATTAAAAAAGGTACACATCCTGTTTTAAGGACATTTTGGGATGTTGGGGTATTACAGGATTCTACAACACAGTCAGGGAGCATATTGTTGTTTACTTCCCCTGAATACGTGTGTTTTCAAGGACTGAACAATATGGAAAACATACTGTATAACCACAGCCAGCAGAAACCCCAATAAATCTTTCTGCTCTTTATCTCTATAAATGCTACACGTATGACACAGGGAAGGACTGCTTTCTGCTGGCACAGCTCCAAGAGGGACACAGAGGATGTGTGTGTGTGTGTGTGTGTGTGTGTGTGTGTGTGCGTGTGTGTGTGTGTTTTGGAAAGCANTGTGTGTGTGTGTGTGTGTGTGTGTGTGTGTGTGTGCGTGTGTGTGTGTGTTTTGGAAAGCATCCCAGGCTTGGCTGATTCCAGCTCTCCTTTTTGTGCCATATTACATTGCCAACAGTGACACACCCACAACAGAGCAACACAAACCAGAGGAGTCCAGGCCAAAACAGCACAGCTTCCTACCATCCACAAACACTGAGCATGACTCTGTAACCCCAAATACTACGAAACACTACTCTGTAACCCCAAACACCACCAAACTCAACTCTGTAACCCCAAACTAGGGCTGGGCGATAGGGCCTAAAAATAAAATCTCAATTTTTTTTTTTTTTTTTTTTTTTTNAAAAAAAAAAAACAAACAAAAAAACCACATACTTCAAATAAGTATTTTTTTATTAACATAATAAAAACAAACAGTGATACTTTTAAATAAAATTGTAGGGCTTTCTAAACAAAATGTTTTAACTAAAAGGTTTTTACAGCAATGTCCAGGTTCCTGTGAGGAACACCAGCCTGTCTGCTGCTTGATGCTCTGACATGTTACAGTATTCCATGTATGAAGACCCTCTGATCAGACACCATGACACTGGAACATGATGCAGTAACATCATTTGCTTTTTCGCTGCACTTTGACTGCAGATCTGCATCTTGCAGCGCTGCATTGCTGCCACTCAGCTGCATGTTTCTGTCACAGCTGCTGAAATAATTTGAAGTGCTGCTACTTTTAGTAGCTGCAGCTCCTACAAACTTTACAGACCATGCTGGTTTGCTCCACGCAAAAAAAACCAAACCACTTCCAAATGATGAAGTGATGAAGTGACATTACCTTTTTTAGAAATGAGCTCATCTTCAGTCTAAGTGTTTGTTGCCACCTTGCATGAAAGCTTCGTGGGCGTGGCATCAATGAAACATGATGGATGGCTGATTGGTAAGGTTAGTAACTGCATCCACTGGAGGCAGAGTCTTGTGGACCCTCACGGACTCTCAGAAAGTATAAACAAGGCTTGTAGGTTTAACCGCGCACAAAACAGGAACAGGCTTGACTGACAGAGAGCGACCCGCTGCCGCACTTTCCCCGTTAAAAATAGTTAGATATTAGTTTTTAAAAAAATCTTGATTTTTCGATTCAGCCATTTTGCACATTGTGCTACAACCTAAAATCGAATTAATCGATTAAATCGATTTATTGCCCAGCCCTACCCCAAACACCAACTCAACTCTGCGACCCCAAACGCCACCAAACTCAAGTCTGTGATATGAAATACCGCCAAACTCCACTTTGTGTAACCCCAAACACCACCAAACTGAAAACAGCACCAAATTCAACTCCATAACCCCAAACACCAGCAAACTTACCTCTGTAACCCCCACACATTCTGTAACCCCAAACACCAACAAACTCAACTCTGTACACAGTCACATTTCTCTCATACCTTTTTCACATGTTACAACCCTATAGTTGTTCCTGCTACCACCTACTTTGCTGAAAGATCCAGGTGCTTGTTGCTATGAATACCGTTTAAGGCTAGATAAAAGCATTCAACAGGAAATAAACATCTGACCTTTTTCAGACTGTGTTCTAACTTAAATAAACGTTGATGGAGGCATTTTTCACAGAGTTGACATAAAAAAAAACCTTATACCTCCACTACTTGACCACTACTTATCACCTATGATAAGCACCAACATTTCCTGTAATGATTAATATTCAATATTATCACCTACAAATAAAACACAAACAGATCATTGGGTGAAAATTGTGCAACACTGTATATGACAAATAAGCAGTAGTGGTGCAGCTGCTGTATGATGTGTGAGCTGTTCATACTGAAGCCATGTCCACACACACAATCACACTTCTATAGGAAAAAAAAAAACTCTATCAACTCTATTAGAAGGCAGCAAACATAGCGCAACCAGACATGAAGAGCCAATCCATCACCAGCCTCTGTCCATAAATGACTGCTGTTATAGACGAGAGCAGAAATCTGAGGCCTGAGGAAGCGACTTCACACTCCACAGAGCAGCAGGACGATAAAACACACAGCAAAATGCATTTGTTTTTCTTCCTGAAGAGAAAAAGAAACCTGCAGCATGTTTTCAACACATTAACAGCACAACAAATAATTTAAACTTAATATAAAAACCCTGCTAACAGACCCTAGAGGCAGCAATGTTCATTACACCACAAAATACAAAAGCCAAACAAACGGAACAAATGTGACGTCAGCACGGCAACATGACCTCAAATTATATCAATGTACATTTAAAATTGTAGATGGCAACGTGATGTATCACTATATAAAGTTTTCCCTTCATATCTTCAATAAAATGCTCAAACAGACTTACATGCTAAGGTAAAATGTAGTTGATAAAACACAAAGACAGGACCAAATTATTTGACAAAAATGGAGCTTCTTTCACAGGAAACAGTTTGGTTTAAATGACTCAGACAATGAGCAAAGTAAAGTCCTGCAAGGTCTGAAAGAGGTGAAAATTTATTCAACCTCTGTTATCAGCTCAAAACCAGAAATATCTGCATGCATGACTAATGTGTGACATGCACAACAGCAACACACTTATGCAATACAGAAGCAAAAACAATGAGGATACTGTAAATATCTGTGAAGGGCAGATCTGGGTGAGTTTTTGAGAATTTATTTATTAAGGAGAAGATTTGACCTGAGAGCAGCACCACAGAAATGACCACTATTGTTGTTTTTTAGTCATTAGATTGAGGCAAAGACAAAATATGGTGGATAAAATGCACTGATTAGCAGCGTGTGATCATTAATACTATAAGATGTAACTTCAGCATGAGTTTCCTCATCATTTCTGAAGGCTCATGAGCAGCGTCCTCGGTGGTCTATCAGCTGCTGAGCAGCCTAGCTGTTTTTACAGATGGATGGAAATGAAATGGCACCTAAATATAACTAAAAACCTTCACTTCAATTTATCTTACACCTCCATGGTACACCTCTGAGCTTTTGACTGACAGAGTAGCTGTAGCAGTCTGCAGCCAGTCGGCTCAGGCTGACAGACACAATCCCAGAGTGCAACACACTGTTTATCTTTGAATCTGACAGCACGACAGCGTAAGAGTCAAGGCCCACACAAGATGTGGCATGAAATGAGGAAAGAGTTCATGTGGTATTTGGACAAGTCACAACCAGGTGGAATGATCAGAGGCAGAAAAGACTAAAGCCTGAATCGTCGTGTCTTGAAATCTATTTCTGAGCTGAAAGTTCTAAACACAAAAGCAAGTAGAAAGACATGAACTTTACCTTTCACTATTTTCAGCATTTATTCATGGTGTGTCATAGTTCTTCACCTGTCCACGCTACGTGTCCATGCTGTGATTCCTTCATACAGACACTCATCATGCTCTCCATCCACCTGATCTCTGAGAACGTCAACCTCTCCTGCTCTAATAAGCATTCTGGATGAGACATAATGGGTTTCTCTTATCTGAGCCTGTAAAGGTTAAAAAGCTCAGTGGGCCCAGTGCACAGCCTGAAGGTACACCACAAAAAAAAAAAAAAAAATNAAAAAAAAAAAAAAAAAATCTCATTTCCAATAATAACGCATAGTATAAATGTTTTCTGCTCATCTTCCTTTCGGGAATTTGTGCATTCACTTACAGGCTATAGTGAATATTTACAGGGCTGAATTGTGCTGACGAGGTAATCTGAGAGCGAGATCAATCAGTGACAGACAATTAACTGCTACGTACGTTCATCCCAGACTGACGCCACATTTATATCCGCTTAGCCTCCCTCCATCTGATAGCAGCCACATTAGAATTAGCTGGAAGAAGGAAGGTCACCTTCTACATCAAACACTGCATCTCTACTTCTTCATTCCACAATGTAAACACAATAAAGAAACAGCGAGACAACACAGAAGCATTTACTGCTAAAAACCCTGTAGTCCTGTTATAACTTTATGACCGCTGCAATAAAACAGATGAGATGATCACTGGATGTCAGTCATGTGGAACAATGTGAAAGCTGGAAGAGATGGAAGTCACAACCTGACTGCTGAGTATGGAGCATGGAAGACGTGTCTGAGTGGGAGAATTTGGATGCTGACGCAGCTTCACCGTCTGCATCAACAAACTCACCCTTTCTTCCTTTCTCATTCTCAGTGACGGCTGAAGCACGCAAACAATCGATTAAATCCTCCATCTATTCACCATCTTATATCTGCAATCAGGCATTCAGCCACATTAAAGAAACATGGATTCACAATAGTTAAATACTGATGGTAGGACTCAATACAATACTCATCAAACATACTACATATTACATATATTACATAATAACTCCATACTGATTATTAAATCTGCATGGATTTAATAATCAGACAGCACATACATAACACACGCAGAGTAAACACAGATGACCAATCACGCATCAGAGCCTTTCCAAAACAAGCTGTTATGGAAGCTGAACACAAACACACAGGTGCGTGTGTGATATGTGGATATACATGGATGAGTGGATATATGTAAAAATACAAAATTCCATCTTTTCCTTTCATAATGCATAACCTGCCAATGACCACCAAGATCTGAACCAAAGTAAACACAGTAAAACAAAGAAAATATTAAAATAAGTGAAATATACAGATAGAAAATTTAAAGAATAAATGCATAAATATAATTATAGTAGTAAAAGTTTTTTTTTAAAAAGTATCCAAAAATAAATTTATGTGTACTTAATCATTTTTATTTTTGGATACTTTTTTTAAAAAAAAAAACTTTTACTACTATAATTATACTTTTGCATTTATTCTTTAAATTTTCTAAGTACACATAAATCAATAAGTTAGCTAAAAGTAAGATAGAAGATTTTTAAAAAGTGACCGAATGAATCACTCAGAAAACACACATACACACATAGTGAGCATAAAGACACTGAAAGCACTGAAAGAGAATATTCTCTTTAAGGTTAAGGTTAAAGTTCATATTCTAGCAGCATCATTTTGAATATGATATGTAGTAATGCTCCTGGGAAACCACAAGACATTACAGCGATACACTTTACCAACACCAAGACACATTTAATCAGAATTATGACTTATTTCTAACTGGAATGTGATGCCAGTGGAACATGGGTACCATGTGAAAAATGAGAACAAAGAGGCAAGGGAATAAAAAGGGATAGAAGGCAGAGGGATAACAGAGATTAAAAAAATGAAAGTAAAAATCGGCAGAGAGAGGAGAGGAGAACGGCTGAGGTTGTGGCCCACAGTGAGAGAGATGAATGATGGAGTCTAAATGAAATGTCACTCCCAGTAATGGGAAAAGGCCCAGCAGAAAGCAGCCCACTTTACCTGCAAAAGATCAAGCCTGCAGCTACGCACAGCTTACAAACTGTTAGCATTAGCTTCCTCAAAGAAAAAAATAAATCAAAAAGAAAAATATATAGCCTTCTTAAACAGCAGAGTCTGTAGCTTCACGCAGCTCACAAAATGTTAGCATTAGCTTCCACCACAAAATGAATAACTTAGAAAGAAAAATATATAGTTAAGCAGCAGTCTAAGCTTTGTGCGGCTCACATAATGTTAGCATTAGCTTCCTCAGTGAAATGAATAATTCAAAAAGAAAAATATATACTTAAACAGCAGAGTCTGTAGCCTTGCACAGCTCACAAAATGTTAGCATTAGCTTCCTCAATGAAATGAATAGCTCAGAAAGAAAAATATATAGTTAACCAGTAGTCTGCAGCTTCGCGCAGCTCACATAATGTTAGCATTAGCTTCCTCAGTGAAATGAATAATTCAAAAAGAAAAATATATACTTAAACAGCAGAGTCTGTAGCCTTGCACAGCTCACAAAATGTTAGCATTAGCTTCCTCAATGAAATGAATAGCTCAGAAAGAAAAATATATAGTTAACCAGTAGTCTGCAGCTTCGCGCAGCTCACATAATGTTAGCATTAGCTTCCTCAGTGAAATGAATAATTCAAAAAGAAAAATATATACTTAAACAGCAGAGCCTGCAGCTCCACACAGCTCACAAACTGTTAACATTAGCTTCCTCAATGAAACAGAATGAAAAAAAGAAACATTTAAAAAGCAGTCTGCATTTACACATGCTTCACAAACTGTTAGCCTTCTCAAAGAAAAGAATGAAAAAAGAATGAAAAATGTTTAAACAGCAGATCTTTCACCTACGCACACCTCACAGACTGTTAGCATTAGCATCTTAAAAGAATAAATTGGAAAGATAAAAGATATATAAACAGCAACCTGCAGCTTTGCACTGACAAACTGTTAGCATTAGCTTCCTCAAAAAAGAATAAAATAAAGAAAAATATAATTAAATATCAGAGCCTGCTGCTACTCATGCATCACAAACTGTTAGCATTAGCTTCCTCAAAGAAAATTTAAGATAGAAAAATACACCAGCAGCAGTGCCTGTAGCTGACACACACACACACACACACACACACACACATCCTGTGGCACAAATCAATAGTAGGAGGATAAAATTTAGCTCCATTTAATTAAGATAACCAGCACATTGTCAGTATAATCTGTCTACCTTCTTCCATCTCTCTCTGTCTTTGTCTCTCTCTGTCTCTCTCTGCATCTCTCTATATTTCTTTCTGTCTTTGTCTTTCTCTCTCTCTCTGTCTGTGTGAATCTCTCTTTTTGTCTCTCTCTCTCTCTCTCTCTCTCTCTCTCTGTCTATCTGTCTCTCTTTTTCTCTCTTTGTCTATCTCTCTCTGTCTCTTTCTGTCTTTGTTTCTCTCTCTCTCTCTCTCTCTCTCTGTCTAGCTCTCTCTCTTTGTCTCTCTGTCTCTGTCTCATTACCTCTGTCTCTCTCTCTCTCTCTCTCTCTCTCTCTCTCTCTCTGTNTTTAAAAAAAAAAAAAAAAAGAACAATTTTGCCAAAGCATCAAAGTACAAATTCATAAAGTATATGGACGATAAAATATATAAAGCAGTAATAAACACAAAATGGGTAAAATACAGTATATAACAGATTCAAAATAATCTCTCTCTCTCTCTGTTCCCCCCACCCCCCCAATGTCATCTCCCTGTGGAGGGTTGAAATGCTGTCAGTATGAATGTTGGTTTAATCGTTTCTCAGATCGGCGCCGTGTTTCACGCGTGTCTGATGCCCTGCAGCGTGTTCTAACTGGCTCCTCTCTGAAACCTCGTCTGGGGACAGTTCAGCATTTGCTTTGGGGCGTTCAGACGCGTGGGGCTGACATGCTGCAATCCATCGTGTGTGTGTGTGTGTATACGTATGTATGGGTCTGTGTGTGTGTGTGTGTGTTTAACAAACTTTCTCAGGAGCTCATAAATTGTGGTCTAAGTTGTATGTCAATGAGCTAATCAGCACAGACGTGTGTACTCGTTAACCTCAACAACACGCTGATCAGTCTGTAAACACACACCTCTACACTTCTCTATCACACACACATTCACAAACACACACACAGAAATACACGTTTAGACACACACACTCGCAAACAGAGACACAGACACACACACAGGCGTGTGATTGGCTCTCACATTGACTGACAGCCTCTGGACGCCTTTATTAACTGTTTGAAGTCATGATAAAATCTCATGTCTGTCATCATGTTAATGAAAATGAGAAAACAGCAGCATCTTCATGATAACATGAAACATGAAGCTGAGATCTGCTTGCTGCTTCTCAATGCAGATAAAAACATCACGCGTGCTTCATTAGCGTGTTCTCGTTAGCATGGATCTGAGCCTCACACACACACACAGTACATGGTACATGGAATACATCCATGACAGAAAACATGCTTAGGTGTAGCAATCATCTATGTGAGGCCCTTTACGTCATGCAGTCTGTGATCAGACATGTATTCAGGACTTTGGATGGGAAATGATGTTTATGGGTTCGACGGTTCACGTAACAACACAGATCCACAAATCTTTTAAATCCTAAAGAATTTATCTAAAAATACATGTAAATCAATGAATTTGTAAGATTACATTACAATGGTTTAACTGGAGATGTACGTAACTTTAATTAATTTCCGAGCGAGGCATAATGGGAACTGATTATATTCACTGTATTCATGACCTCAGCGCCGACGCCTTAAACACGCCTTAAAACACCTTAAACACTCCTTAAATACACATTAAACATGCCTTACATACACCTTAAACACACCATAAACAAACCTTAAACATGCTTTAAATACACCATAAACACGCCTTACATACACCTTAAACACGCCTTAATATACACCTTAAACACACCTTAAACACGCCTTAAACATACTTTAAATACACCTTAAACACGCCTTACATACACCTTAAACACACCATAAACAAACCTTAAACATGCCTTAAACATGCCTTACATACACCTTAAACACACCTTAAACACGCCTTAAACATACTTTAAATACACCTTAAACACGCCTTACATACACCTTAAACGCGCATTAAATACACCTTAAACATGCCTTAAACATGTCTTAAATACACCTTAAACACTCCTTAAATACACCTTAAACACACCTTAAACACGCCTTAAATACACCTTAAACATGCCTTAAGCACACCTTAAACACACCTTAAATACACCTTAAACACGCCTTAAATACACCTTAAACACACCTTAAACACGCCTTAAATACACCTTAAACATGCCTTAAGCACACCTTAAACACGCCTTAAATACACCTTAAACATGCCTTAAACACACCTTAAACACACCTTAAATACACCTTAAACACGCCTTAAATACACCTTAAACACACCTTAAACACGCCTTAAATACACCTTAAACATGCCTTAAGCACACCTTAAACACTCCTTAAATACACATTAAACATGCCTTACATACACTTTAAACACACCTTAAACACGCCTTAAACATACTTTAAATACACCTTAAACACGCCTTACATACACCTTAAACATGCATTAAATACACCTTAAACATGCCTTAAACATGTCTTAAATACATCTTACACACTGCTTAAATACACCTTAAACACAACTTAAACACGCCTTAAATACACCTTAAACATGCCCACCTTAAACACGCCTTAAATACACCATAAACACACCTTAAATACACCTTAAACATGCCTTACATACACCTTAAACACACCCTAAATACACCT